>JAEOAD010002469.1:1800000-1970000 GCA_036365145.1 Orientallactaga sibirica | reverse complement strand
GGTGATGGCGATGGTGTGGTAGTGGTGGTGCTGGTGGTTGTATAGCAGTGGTGTGGTGGTGGTGGTGGTAGTGTAGTGGTGATGGTGGTTGTGTAGTGTGATGTGGTGGTGGTGGTGGTATGGCTGTGTGGTAGTGTTTGTGTGGTAGTGTGGTGGTAGTTGTGTAGTTGTGGTGTGGTGGTGGTGGTAGTGTGGTAGTGGTGGTGATGGTGGTTGTATAGTGGTGGTGTGGTGGTGGTGGTAGTGTGGTGGTGGTGATGATGGTGGTAGTGGTGGTGGTTGTGGTAGTGGTGGTGATGGTGATGGCGATGGTGTGGTAGTGGTGGTGGTGGTAGTGTGGTGGTAGTGTGGTGGTGGTGGTGGTAGTGTGGTGGTGGTGATGGTGGTTGTGTAGTGGTGATCTGGTGGTGGTGGTGTGGTGGTGGTGGTGGTAGTGTGGTGGGTTCCCCAATCTGGGCAAGTGTCAAACCCACACCAAGACCAAGCACTAGAGGAAGCCTGAGACTGTGTAAAACTACTTGTACCTCCAGCATCTCTGTCATATTTTAAGAGCACACTAAACAAATGATTAAAAAATTGGATTATTGTTGACTCACACCTGCTATAAGATGCCAGGCAATGAATAATGGCAAAATCTTTATGTACGAATATGAAAATGTGTCTATACTATAATGTTAGCTCAAAAAAGCACATTCTGCCTACCTAGCTTTACCTCATCCCCATTATCTATATTATCCATCAGACATGTCATTTTTAACTTTCAGAGAGCCACTACAATAATCTTTTCAGTTTTCTTCAACTCAACATATCCCATGGGTATTTTACCATTGATTTTATCTTGCCTGAAAAACATTACCTTTGTAAGGAATATAGTGTTTTAAAAAGTACTAGGGCTATGAATTTATGTTTCATGCTACTTTAACGTTCATTTTCAGAAATTCAAATTTGGAATTATCAGAAAGTGAAAGTCATGGAATCCATATATTGTTATAATTTAGAATTCCTGTCAGTCAATTGCCTTTCTGTTGTGAAATGCATACAATCAGTCCATTAACCAACATTAGGATAAAATTCCATTATTGTATATTGCTTAAAGGAAAAAAAAAAAAAACCTCCAAACAATAACAAGATTAAAACTAAAATAAAAATTGACTACTAAAGCCTCCAGAAATCAATAGCTACTGTTTATATCTGTTTTACCTCATTACTTCTTTCATGCATTATTTTGTTGAGCTCTTGGAGGGCATTTGAAGGTGAGTTCATTCCACACAACACACAATTAATACAGCCTGCATTGTGATCTTGTTTTATGGCTACTTCAGAAAGGTGGCTGTCACAGCCATCAAGCTCCTTTCCCCATTCTCTGAGATAAATTCATCTCCCAAAAGTGTATAGGAGACTGACCTAAATATGTGAATATAAAATAATAATAATTCTTTTATAGAAGAAGACTACAGCTGAAATAATTTTTAAAATGCCAGGTAGTTTTCCTCTTGACAAATAAATGCTTTTATCTTTTTAAATTATCATTAACATGAAGTGATTTTTAGATGTAAGACTCTGGGCAAAGTATGTTACAATAAATCTCTTCTCCACTGACAAAACTATTTATCACAATTCAAAAATGTGCGATATTCCTTCTAAAATTGTGTTTAACTTTTAACGTATTTGCACAATAAAACTTTCTTGTTCTACTTTATTGGCAATTGATAATTCTAGAATATTTTATGGAATTTGATTTCTGTACTTCTATACAGTTTATGACATGGAAAAACTCATGTTTAATATAAATAATATATTCAGAAAATGGCCAGATAAATGGTATTCAGTAGTGATGTCTCTTTAAGACTCAGGATCCAAATATATAGTAAATGGCCCAAGGATACCCAGGTCAAAAAAATAACATAAAAGGTGGACTTGGATTACAAAAGCTCCTGAGATATAAGGCAGTTTTGTTTTGTTCAGCAAAGGGTAGCTCTGACTTAATAAGACCACTGCCTGGTTCCCACAGTATATCAGGCTGCTTGTTTATTTTCTTGAGCTTGAGCTATCTAGACAGTGAGAATGTTAATTGATACCCAGGAGAAAGACAAAGGAGAACAGGTGTCACTCTGTCTATCATATTACCTGGTTCCTTAACTAATCTTAGAAACCCTAAGGATAAAGATCCTATTCCCTTCCCCTCTGTATTCAATCAGCAATGTGCCTGGTTTAGTAAACGAATCAGAGAATGAATTAATTGCTATTTAGAATGATCTGAATTATTGAAATGCCTTGGAAATAAAGACTATGGCTAAGCAAGAGACCATAATAATGCACTATAGCCTGAAATCAAGGCTGATCACTTCTTATTAAAAAATAAGAAGGTCCCACTTGAGTATTCTCAATAAAAATATTCCTGTATTTCACAGTAAGTAATCTTTATTGTTTGGTCCTTTTAAGTAGGCAAGAGAGCAGTTATCCTTAAAATAAAGCAATATCCACGAAGAAGAGAAAGATGGAGGCAGAGGCAGACACAGAGACATTTGACTTATCAAAGGGCCTGCTGACTGGTCATCATCTTTTGAGTGTGAGGTGCATATTTGCTAATCCCTTCAAAAGAGCCACTTTCAGTATTAAATGTTCCCCGAATGACTTTGGTACTCTGCTTCTCTTCATTCAAGTCCCACCACTCTTTTACTTTTAGTGCTTTTATTTTAGCTTGTGATAATTGATACGATGTATATCCTCTGGAAGAAAATTCCATCTCCTAAGGCGAGGAGAAAGGGAAAAGAGATAAGCATGTGGGGCTTCATGTGATCTCTGAAATGATGCACCCATTCTCTCTCTGCCTCTTCCTCTCTTTGTGTGTTTCTCTCTCAAATAATAAAAAAAAAAGACAGTAGTATTTAAAGCTAAATATTTTTATAATTATTTATTTTTTATTTATGTCATTCTAATTTTACATTCATAATGGTGACTCCATTATCCTCCTCCCTGTCCTCCATCTTCCAAAGGGACCCTCATCAATGGGGAATGTGGGTCATGCAATGTGGGGGTAGTCAAGAGTTATGGGGGGTAGGCCAAGTCTCTGTTGCTCTAACAATCTCTCCGCCCCCTCTTCTGCGAATTTCCCTGAGCCACATTGGGGTCATTTCAGTTCTACTTCAGTGATGAGGTTTTGGGAGCCCCTGTGTCTCTGGATATCTGGCTTAGTAGGAGTTGGATGTTCTCTGTGTTTATCTCCTTCAGCCTTTTTCTGGTGTCGTGATCACCAAGAACGCTGCACTCTTGCCCTTCCCCTGCGTTGTTGGTAACCTTAGGACCTTAAGTATCCAAATCCTATTTCCTCACCTGGAATGCCCAAAGGTTGATAGCTCCATGCCAGGAGATCTGAGGGCGTGCTGCACCTGGCTTTAGTAACTAGAGATTTCTGGTATTAAGGACTGTGATTAGAGCGATAGTGAATGGTGGACAGAGGTGTCAGAAAGCAACAGCAGGTGGGGCCTTAAAGTATGCCAGTTCTCATGCAGCCTTCATTACAAGTATCTTGTACCCTACAGATAAGCATTAAAGCTCCAGAGACTACAGTGTTGAGTTCCTCACCTTTGACAGAGCAAATAGAATAGCTCATGGGCTTTGGATGCTTTTTGGCCTAGGGCTTGTGAGACTCTTGGCCCATTGGCAGCTCCCTTCTGTGACCAGGGCCTGCAGTTTCCTGTCAACCTTTCCCAGCTCTTGTCTCGCTTTCTCTGTTCTCTTTTGCTTCTGCCCTGGCTAGTCCCAGCTGCCCTCTTTTTATTGCCACTTTGACCATTGTCACCTTTACCACTGTCACTGCCTTCCTTTTTTATGTGGGGAGTTCAGCCTGCTTTGTTACTTCAAAAGACCAAAAGTCCACTCAATAGAAGCTTTTTCCTCAGCTTATTGATGCAACAGCAGAAGGCATGGCCAGACTGGGTTGAGCAGCCTGCTTATGGAACAGAAAGGAGAGGGGGGGACAAAGTAGGTAAATTCGTCATTCAAGTATGCCGCAAGCATGAGGCACAGAGGAGAGACCATGCTTATGCTAAGCACATCAGCACCTCATACATAAGAAGGAATGTTCTCACACCAATCCCATGCTTTCTGTGAGGCCCCACGGGAAGTGAAGTGTTCTCCCTTTAGCCTGAGTGGAAATAGCTGCAGGGTTACCTGACATTAACCAAGGCTTGTGATAACAAATGTACAGCACAGGCTATTTGGAAACATGGCAGAGCAAGTTCCTTCTGGAGCTTCTTCTTTGGAGACAAACAGCTGTAGTTTCCGAGCAGCTTCCACCGAACATTCACCATGTGTTCAGACATGAGAAAGTGCTGGCATGAGGGCAGCTTGATAGCGGCTTATCTGGCAGTACTGCACAAGACAACCAAGGCCCCAGAGAAGAATATAGCAGGGAGTTAATTTGCCCTGGCCCTCATTGCTTATCTAATTTAAAATAAAAATAAACACTAAAAAGGATGAACACAAGAAAGGCTTATCATGAATAGTATCTGGAATTTCACAGTTCTTCCCAGCACTCTATCACTGTTTAGCTCCAATTCCAGTTTTCCAAGAAGGTTCTGCTACCCTCTAATCTGACTCAAGACAATAAAATGAATAAATGTCTTGAAAATAAAATTCCAAGCTTATTCAAAATGAAGGGAGAATGTGACAATATCAAAATAAAGATTCAAAGCCGGGCATGGTGGCGCACGCTTTTAATCCCGGCACTCGGGAGGCAGAAGTTGGAGGATCGCCATGCGTTCAAGGCCACCCTGAGACTACAGAGTGAATTGCAGGTCAGCCTGAGCTACAGTGAGACCCTACCTCGAAAAACCAAAAACAAACAAACAAACAAACAAAAAAGATTCAAGTATAAACAATACATATGTCATGATTTTCCACCTGTTTTTTCAATAAAGATTCATTAAGCGATTATGTCAAAAGTCATCCATGAAAAATCCATAGGTCAAATGGAACCCATAATGATCCATGGAGGTTTCGCTTCAGTTGACAAAGCCCAAAGAAGAAAAAATATATTACGTATTTTTACTTGAAAGGCTTGCACCTAAAATGTATTCTGTAAACCAATATTTTCAATTCAATTGTTTTCACAGAGGTATTTAACTGAACATCTCTCACCAAAGAAGAAAATAAATGTTCCCAACTACGATGTTTAGAACTTCATGAGACAATCATCAGCCTTAGGGAGGGGTTTTGCAACCTGTACCTTGGGCTTGTTGACCTTGTCAGTCACCTGAGATTCCTCCCTCCCCCAGGAATGGATGTGTCAATCCGGAGAAAATTGGTCAGAGTCTGTCTTCAACATTTGTTTACTGTTTCTATATCCCTGGGGAATGGTCCTGTAACTTTTTAAGTTTATTTCTTCCAGTCTCCTTAGCTCCCTTTCTTCCTTCAGGAAGTACTATTTCAATTGAAAAGAATTCGCTACGTGGGAACAATTAATTGACCAAAATTAGGAAATTAAAATTGACACCTGGCATCTACTTTGCAGCCAACATTCAATTTTGCAAATTTTCTCAACGATACCCTTTGAAGATATAAGAATCAATTCCAGCGTATGTTTTTTTAGATTTATTTTTATTTATTTTTGGAGGGAGACATAGAGAGAGACAGACAAAGAGGGAGAGGAAGACAGGTAGAGATGGGTGCGCCAGCAGTCTCTCAGCTGCTGTGAACGAAATCCAGATGTGTGTGCCCCCTTTGTGGTCAAGTGCAGCATTGCGCCCTTGCGTCACTTTGCATCTGGCTAAACGTGGGACCTGGAGATTGGAGCCGGGTTCTTAGGCTTAGCAGGCAGGCGCCTTAACCACTAAGCCATCTCTCCAGACCCAGAGTATGTTTTTTAAGTGTATGTCTTCTCAGCCTCTTCAAAACTTCCCTTGACTTTCATTAAACAGTTTTGAAGATTTATAGCAAAATTATTTTGTAGAATGCATCTTAAAATAGCTTTGTCTTGTTTTAAGGAGATGTCAATTCCATATCTAAGAAAAGAATGTCATAGAAAGAAATGCATTCTCATTTTATCCGAGTAGATTAGTTACTATTCTAATTGCTTGTGACTGTGCACCTAACAAGAAGGAACTTAAAGCAGATTACATTTATTTTGGTTTGCGAGGCAGGGAAGTCCCAGTGGCAAGCATCTCCATGGAAGCAGGGGTTGATAGTAACTGCCTGTTAGTAAGGAGCACAGATGGAACAGGAAATGGAACCAGGTCTTACCTTTCAGGGCTACCCCCAGAGATTCACTTCTTCCAGGTAGACCACACATCAACAGGTTCCACAGCCTTCAAAAACAGCACTACCAGCTGGGGCTAATGTCCAAACACATGAGCCTGTGAGGAGCATTTTATATTCAAGCAGTAACACGTATCATTTTGTTATACATAAAGTTAGTTTGGTCACTTAGTATAGGTGGGGTTTTAGGTTTCTAACCTGTTAAGTTATTCTTCCTTCAATCAATTTTAATAGTAAGTGATTTAAAAGTAATATTCTATTCTTTCTTCTAAAAATGTGTTTATTAACTTTGGCAAATATGGACACATGGCTTACAGAGTGAGTTGTAATCTGTTGTAAGAGTTAATTATGTGAATGCTCACACTGTTATGTTTGGTTCGTGGCAACTTCTTCAAGCTAGCTTCTGTTTTCTTGGGATATGTTCTCTTCATTCTTTGGATACGTCCATGCTTTACAGTAGCAAAAGAAGTTCCAACTTCATCTTATACTTTTCCTCTTTCAGCTCTAACAACAGCTATGGCTGTCATAAACTTCAGCTCCTTTAAGCATCCAGGGGTGCTGAGTGTGCCTCATCCTCCAGCATTGATGCTCTCACTGTGGGAGTATGGAGCTAGTATGCAGCTACCGTGTGTGTGTGTATGTGTGTGTGTTCATGTATATACACACTATTATATATTTAAGTATACTGTATATTTATACATATATGAACATATATGTTATTTCTATATCTTATTGAGGCCCATATATTTAAATAGATAGCAATCCAAATCTAACACAACAGTTAATTTTCATTTTTTTCCCTTTCCTATGTTCTTTGATAGTTTTAAGTCTAAATCCTATTATTCTTTATTTATTTTGTTACATTTTATTTATTTATTTATTTATTTGTGTGTGTGTGTGTGTGTGTGTGTATAGGCATGTGCATGCCACAGTGACTGTGTGGTCAGAAGACAACCTTGAGGTCTCTGTGCTTCTACCTTCCCTGAGACAGAATCTCTTGCTATCATAAATGAACATTGACATAGCTGGCCCACAAGCTTTGAATTCTCCACAATCCATTTCCCATTGTCATACGTGCTATGGAATCAAAGAAGCATGCTCCACTTCACATCTGTCTTTATTAGGCACTAGGGAGTGAAACTCGGATGGAAGGCTTTGCAAGCAAGCACCTTTACCTGCTGAGCAACCTCCCTAGCCTCCGTGTGTGTGTGTGTGTGTGTGTGTGTGTGTGTTTTTATTTTATTTTTTTTTACATAGAACCAAATATATACACCCATGGATGGGTCTTTCTTAGCCTTCCTAACTGACTTTATATTCAACAATCTATATTGGGTCACCAATGATACTGTTCTCTCTCATAGATTCCTGCTCACACTGTTTGGACGCTAAAACTCTTAACCAGGCTGCTGTATTTGCTGCCCTGCATGTGGCACACTTCCTACCTTGTTCTGTTTGTGCTGCCATGACACTCTGTCTGTTTAGGTTTCAAGGGCCCCATCTAGACCATGGTCATTTCTGCCTCATCCTTACGTGAGTTGGGTGTCTCCTTCAATTCCATATGCAGGCCTGCTGTCCTAAACTTCAGAATTGGCTTTGGAGTTATTCTTTCCAGCAAAGACAGTGAGGGAAACCAAATAAAAGAAGCAAAGAAAGAAAACAGAAGAAGACATAAGAGTTAGAGGAGGAGGGTGCATAAAGAATGACAATACATTGTGAAAGCATATCAATGAGGGTTTTAAAGCAAAACAAAATAAGTATGCCTGACAAGTCCCACTCACCACGTTAATATCCCTAACATTACATACATTGTTGGAGTCAGCATATTCTATTACATTGAGTAATAGGGCCACTGAACATTTCTAAATAAATTTAGATGTTCACAAACCACCCAGAACTCAGCACAGACAGAAAGGTTTTCAACACAGTGTTCATCTTTGGGTTCTGCTTGGGTTCATTTTATGAAACTCTAAATAATCATTTTGGCATGAGACCAACGTGCAGCAAGATATGCTGAAAATATATTAGGACAGAGAACTTGTGAAAAAATAAAAGAACTTGCCTGAGTTGTCAATAGAGCAGGTTTCATGTTTAAGACAGTCTATTACAGCATGGATCTGCAGACAAATGCAGTATTTCACATAATTATCTTATTAATATTCTTATTAGCTAGCTTGGCCTGGTGGCACATGCTTATAATACCAGTATTCAGGGATCATAGGCATGAAGGTTATAAATTTGAGATCAGCCTGGACTATATTTTTAGATGCTATCTAAAATAAACAAATGGGAAAAAATATATTACTTCCAGAAAATTGATGAATATCTCTATTTCTTTTTCCTTTATTTATTTTAATAGAATCTTTCAGGCATATACCTAATGTATTTTAATCACAATCCCATTCTGTCTCCATTCCCCCTTCAATTGAACTTTTTCTTTCTAACTAGTCCCTTTTCTTCTTTAAGGTCCTCTTCTTTCTGTTTTCCTTTCCTCTATCATCCATGTTGTTATATAAATGGGCCCAAAGTTATGCAGGTTTTATGCAGAGAAGAACAGTCCTTGCGAGCTCTAATGCAATGGATACTTCATGTCTGGAAGACTGCATTTCAAAGCACTCCTCACCATTACCTGGCCTTTCCATTCTTTCCACCTCCTCTTCTGCAATATTCCCTGAGCCTTGGAGGGGTGGAGAGAGAGAACATCTGTGTTTCTATGTCATTCCTATCACAGAATAAAACAACAAAAACAAGCTTACTGGCTTGTCATGGTGAATAAATGAGATATATCTTCTTATTTGTTGATAAAAATACATTCCTGTCTATGTAAGTAATTGAATTTTATTATTGAGATGGGTAGAAATAGCAGCTACTCACTAAAATCTGCTAGCATTAGGAAGGGAATCCTGACAACTCAAATAGAGAAGTCATTTAAGTCAAAAAGCAAATTTTGTATAAGACTAGGTGTGGTAGTTTGAATAGATGTCCCCCAATATAGTCAGTGTTTTATTAGTTTATAGTTTGCATCTGCAGCCACCTTGCTAGAGGTAATGTCACTGGGGGTTGGTCTAAAGGTGTGGTGATGGTTTGAGATTCCATTGTAAAAATATGCAAAGTGTGTCTAATAGGAGTTCCTGAAGTGTGCTGTGGCTTTTGGCTGTAGCTTTGCTCTGTGTTGTGTGTGCCTGGTTGGCTTTTTCTCTCTCTGCTTGGCCCTGTGAAGGCAGGCCAGCTTCTTCTGCCATTATGGAACTTCCCCTGGATCTGTAAGCTTCAATAAATAATATCCCTTCTTCCATAACTGTGCCTGGTCTGGAAGTTCATCTCAGCGAACCTGAAGCTGTCTGCTACAGTACTAGGTCTATAAATCTATGTACATAAAAATCCCTGATTAGGGAGATACAGTAAAATGAGAAGACAAAAGGAAGTTTATTCTGGGTTCACAAAGGTAAGTGTGCCTCAGGCAAATAGTGCTTTGTTTTCTAACATTAAACAGTAATTATCAGTATTAAAATGCAATCAAGTAGTTTATGGTACTTCAAAGGCACAGATGCATTGCTATTTTTACTTTCCAACCTTAAAGTTATGTATACTTCCATGTTTTAGGTTTAAAGTTTTAGAAGGCAAGTCAATTGTCCTGAGGTTTCACTCTCTAGCTGACATTCTAAAAAGAAAGAACAATGCTTTTGCTATTTATCACATCTGTATTCTTTTACCTCACCCAACACAGTACTTTCATGGAGTCCAGAATGGCAAAAGTAAATTGAAATTGATTACTGGACATATTAAGAATGTGATCTCTCTTTTTTACTTATATGTGCAATGCTGTGTGAATCATGTCTGAGTTAGATTTCTGCAATTATAACTATAGCATCCAATTTTCTAAAATTAACAGAGATAAAATATCTTGGGTATTGTGCAATGGCTGACCCACATTAGGTAATGATCATATATAATGGCAGCAGTAATGTCCTGGATCAAAAGGAAGGAAATAAAATAGGCTTTCAAGAGCCATACTTTAAAACATGTCAGACGCTTGGCAACTTGGCCTTGTGCTATTGCCAGACCAATTTAGCTAAGTTATATGTCTTACTTTTCCAATTATTAAGGTTCCATATTGATTTTTATGTTATTATTTGTGGATTAATACCTTTGTTCTTGAATCCAGACAAGATAAATCTGAAAACTGTGAAAGAGAGAAGGGGGGTGACAAAGACCATCGGTAGCAGTAAGTCTACCCTGAAGTGATGATCTCCCTTGTGAATCTAACTAAAATTACCCTGACATTTCTTAAACTTTTACTCTTTGAATTTCAGGATGTGGCCAACATGAGTTTGTTTAATCTGAGGGTAGTTAGTAACAGTGGGCACAACATAATCATGGAAACCAGACACATAGCTTATGTTGTCTGGAGGGAAAATGCTGGTCTTTTCCATTTATGGCTTTGACCTTCCAAGTTCCCCATATGGAATATGGTGTTTCTGGCAGTAACCAGATGTCTTGAAGCTCATCAGGGTTTGCAGTGGTAATGATTAATACTCATAATATAATAAGTCAAGATATCAAACACTACTATGAAAGTCCCGAATCACAGAGAGTAGAATATTTATTTGTTTATATGTCTGTTTTGTTTGTTTTGAGACAGGGGCTCATGTAGCTTAGGCAGGCCTCTAACTCAATATGCAGCCAAGGATGACCTTGAATTCCTGATTCTTCTGCCTCTGAATGATGGGACTAAAGGATTGGTTCAGGCTAAGAATGGATCTTTGTACAAATTTAAAATGGACTTTCTGACCAAGGACATAGGCAGCAATGAAATGGATTAGTATATCTTTGAAACTTATACCTGCATACTGAAACAATTTTATCTTTACTCATTTTAAATACATTTCACTAATGCTAAGAAATATCACCCCAAGCTTACGATGCCATTTAAACCTTTTGTTATCCATGGATAAATAAACTATTCACGCACTACTTAATAAAAATACATACTTCATCAAGTCAGCATTACTACTGTTATAAGTAATTTCAAATTTCAAGGACTTAGAAAAGCAAATAATGACTTATATTAAATTTGTGACAAAATTAGCTAATTTTGTGTCTTTAATTTCATAAGTAAGGGCTGCCCATATGGGGAATAGAATATTCCTATAACACAGAGAAGACAAGGAAGATGAAAAAGTAGATCTGGCATCTGTCATATCCACTCACATCTGATTGGCTAAACCCAGTCTGTTGGACAAGAGCAACAACATCATTGAAATACAGACTTCCTGAGTGAAACTATTTTAAGTGTGGAAATATGTAAGTCTCTCACAGAAACAAGTGTGAATGATAATATAATTTATAATACATATTCTACATATATTATTAAAATTCCATAGGTGTCAGCCTTGCCATAAGAATTCACTTATCAAAGTCAAAACAGGTAAGCAGTATGAAATCTGCTGTTTGTCTGGTCTTGACATTACAATCTGTCTTTGGGAATAGAACAGAGAAATCACGTGATCAGATTAACCAAGGCAGATTGTACAGATGGAAATTTTTCTATATCTAAAAATAAGAGAAACCAAAAACCAAGATCTACTTTTTCAGGGTTATTAAAAAGTAGAAATCACATAAATGAAACTCCAATGTATTTGACAGATTACAGTATATGTTAATAAATGTTTCTGGTTTCCACTTAGTCCCTTACATAGTTTAATTAAGATTTCTAGTCCTCAGAATATGCAATCTATGCAATGTGTAGCAAATGAAATACTTTAATACATTTTAGGCCACAGCAATTAAGATAAAGCCTAAAATAATATAACAACTTATAAATTCATATATCCATTCTTTAACATTTTTCTTACATATCAGAATGTTAAAAAAGGAGAAGGGGGCTCTGGAGAGATGGCTTAGCTATTAAGGTGCTTGCCTGTGAAGCCAAAGAACTCATGTTCAAATCTCCAAGTTCCATGTAGGCCAGACACACAATGATTGCAAGTGCACAATGTTGCACATGGGTACAAGGGATGCATGTGTTTGGAGTTCGTCTGCAGTGGTTAAAGGCCCTGGTGTGCCCATTCTCTCTCTTTGTTTCTTTTTCATTCTCTTGCTGTCTCTCAAATAAATAAAGAAAAATACTTTTAAAAAAGAGAAGGGAGAACACGAAACTAAGGTAGTTTGAATCAGATGTTACCCACAAGCTGATATGTTCTGGAGGCTTGGTCCCAGCTGGTGTCAATTTGGGAGGTGGAGCCTTGATGGAGATGGTGTGTTGTTAGGAGTGGGCTTAAGGGTGTTACAGTAATCTCCCCCAGGCCTAAGCACAGCTGCTGTTTTCTACGTGCTAGAGCATGGAGGTGACATCAAACCTCTGCTCATGCCATGAGTTCCCCTGCTGTAATGAAGCTCCTCCCAGTGACTCTAACCAAAAATAAACTTTACTTCCCACCAGCTTCTTTTAGTTAGGGGTTGTGTCCCAGCTACATAAAGGTAAGTACAACAAATGCATTGTATAGTTTTGATCACATACAATTAAATACTTTTTAACTAAATGATTTATTTAAATCATTAGGCAATGCTTTTTGTTTTTATATTTTAAATTTTTATTTATTTATTTATTTTGCAGAGAGACACAGAGAGAGACAGAGAGAGAGGGAGAGGAAGACAGAGATGGGCGTGCCAGCAGCCTCTCAGTTGCTGCAAACGAAATCCAGATGTGTGTGCCCCCTTGTGGTCAGGTGTGGCATTGCACCCTTGCGTCACTTTGCATCTGGCTAAACGTGGGACCTGGAGATTGGAACCTGTGTGTGTTCTTAGGCTTAGCAGGCAGGCGCCTTAACCACTAAGCCATCTCTCCAGCCCTTGTTTTTATTTTTATTAGTACATATTAAGTATATATAGTGGTGGGTTTCACTGACATATTTATATATACAATGGTTTTTATTTTATTCACCCCTGATCACTTCCTCTTATTCTTTTCCTACCACGCCCCCACCACCAGTGGGAACTGATCCTCTTCTTTCCCAATAATGCTTTTTCTGCATTCATTTTTTTAATTTTGCTATTATAGTGCTCATAGGATTCTGGACGAGTTATTATTTACAGCAGCATGGGGTAATTATTAGTGACTAAAACAGAGGAAAGTGACTCCCCCCAGGATCATTTGCTGCCTATAGATTCTCAGGAAAGTGTGGAACCTCATGGGTCCCACCCTGCCATGACAGGATATTGACAGGCTGAACTTCAGCATGTCTCTTGCCAGTAATCACAACTGCTGTGAGATCATGAACTTGATAATCAGTGCCAGGGTGTAGGAGACAGACCCTGAGGACACTCAGTACTTTCCACTGCAGTGATCCAGAGGTTCCTAAGAGCTCATCACTGAAATAGACTTAAAACTCACCCACCAAAGCTCAGGGAATTTTGCAGAAAAGGGAACGGAAAGATTGACAGAACCACGGGTTGAGACATCATGTCCAGAGGCATTCCCTCCCCCCCATAAAAATAACTGCCTGTTGCTCCCACAATATATAACCCACAACCCAATGGGGAATACCTGCAATACCACCGAGGTGCCTCCCCAAAGGAATGGGTGCAGGGTCGAGGGAAAAGAGGGTGCCAATACATGATGTGTCTATACAAAATATGTTGTTAATCGTAATAAAAATAAAAATAAAAACAAACAAAAAATCTAAGGCAATGCAGGTACTGAAAACAATGTTCTACCTTATTTCTCTCCTTCCCCTGGGACTCACATTCTTTCCATCTCCTCTTGCCTGATGTCCCCTGAGCCTTACAAGAGATGATATATCATTTGTGGCTAAGCATTCAACAATTCCTTATTCTCAACACTTTGACCAGTTATGTGTCTCTGCAGTTACCACTGCCCAACAAGGAGCTTCTCTGACCAAATCTGATGGCATTGGGTATAAACAAAATTATTCAGAAATCAAATTTATGGGTGCATCATGTCTTAGGCAATACATTTAAACAATATCATTTGTAACCAAGCATGGTGGCGCATGCCTTTATTCCCAGAACTTGGGAGGCAGAGGTGGCAGGATCACAGTGAGTTCACGGCCACACTGAGAGCACATAGTGGATTCCAGGTCAGCCTGGGCTAGAGCGAGATCCTTCCTCAAAAGAGCAAGCAAAAAAAAATCATTTGCATAATTAATTTTATTATTTAAGAATTAAGTAAATACTGTGCACAATAATAAATTTAAGCTTTTTACTTCTGAGTTAAATACACGCCTCTATATTTTCAAAAGGAATTTGTAGCAAGATTTATTTAGGATTTATTTAGAATTTTTAATTGTCTGAAACCAATATGCTCAGATTTTTAAAAACTGTTTACATTAACTGTTATTTTGTTTCAAATATCCTCTGTGTTCCTAAAGTTTTATGAAAAACAATAAATGTAGTTTCAAAAGTGTTGAAAGTATAGGGTATGTTTACACATGCCTGAGTTCTCAGGACTCTGGAGGCTGAGGTAGGAGGATTCCGATGAGTTCATATCCATGCTGGACTACAAAACTAATTCAGTCAGCCTGACCTTGAGTGAGATCTTGGCTCAAAAAAAAAAAAAAAAAAAAAAAAAAAAAGAAAAAAAAGAAAAAAAAAGAAAAGAAAAAGGGCTGGAGAGATGGCTTAGCAGTTAAGGCGCCTGCCTGCTAAGCCTAAGAACACTGGTTCCAATCTCCAGGTCCCACATTTAGCCAGATGCAAAGTGACGCAAGGGTGCAATGCTGCACTTGCCCACAAGGGGGCGTATGCATCTGGATTTCCTTCAAACAGCTGAGAGGCTGCTGGCACGCCCATCTCTGTCTGTCTTCTTCTCCCTCTCTCTCTGTCTCTCTCTCCAAAAATAAAAAAAAAAAAAAAAAAAAAGAAAGAAAGAAAGAAAGAAAGAAAGAAAGAAAGAAAGAAAGAAAGGAAGGAAGGAAGGAAGGGAGAAAGAAAGAAAGAGACAGAGAGAGAGAAAGAAAGAAAGAAAGAAAGAAAGAAAGAAAGAAAGAAAGAAAGAAAGAAAGAAAGGAAATGAGTTATTTATGTAAAGCAGCATTTAACCTTCTCATTCCCCTGAGTGTGACTAAGGTGCATACAAACTGCTATGAGTTCCGGTCTCTGGCTTTCTTTGTATTAGAGCACACGTTATAGTAAATTTGCAATTGTAACTTGTTTCTCTGCTCCTTTGAGAAATAACTCTTCTTTCAACCTCTAGACAGATTTACAACCTTTCCCTGAGAAACCTTTTCCTGAGAACTGGGAACTATATTTTCATAATTAATAATAAAGAAGCAAAAGACTCTATCTTCCAGATCTTATGTGAGGCGAGGATCCCAACTTCTAAAAGTATCAATTAACAGACACAAATGGTCTAATCACACTCTTCCTGCTTCCAACTTCCCCGCCTTTAATGTCTCTAGTTGCCCCAGCCTTAACCTCCCAACCCTCGTTCCACTCCACTCCCAGGTTTAAGAAGAAAGCTAAGCTCGCTCCCCTCTTGCAATAAACTTGGGCTCTATTTTAATAGTCCTGAATAGAGTCTTTCACTGGATTAAATATAGTCTGAACTGACAGGAAAATATGCCAATCATTGATTTCGATTTTCAATTACTTAATTGGGAAAACAGAGTTGTGGCTTTTTCAGCTATTTGAAAATGTTGGATGATACCTGTCTTATAGTTCTAACACTTCATGAGGTTTTCACATTGCAATTTCCTCCCCCCAACAAAAAAAAAATAAAAAACTTTGAAGTGACACTATTTGCTTGAGTGTGACTTATGCTCCATGAAATAGGCAAGGAAAATTAAATTTATGTGATGCCACCCAAATTCTGTAATACTGAGTTAGCATGTGGCAAAAAAAATACTGAGACATAAATCCATTTTCCATTTTAGAAAGATAAGACATGGGTGATGAGATAGAATGCAGAGAGCACCATTACCATACATTGTCATTGAGATGTATTTCCCTGGAGGTTTTCCCCAAAGTGTATGAAATTAAAATAGAACATAAAGCAGGTGACACTGCAGATCCAGGCGTGGTTATTTTGAATCACTTGAGATGTGTGACCTGCTTAATGATTAGCGTTATGATGAATGGAACTTTGGATAGTGATGGAAACTTAGATCATATCTTTGGAAGTCTCATATTTAAAGTCAGGAGGGCCTATGTGGATGATGGGTTCATTTAAGTTCTTCTGCTCCAATTGGTAAGGGAGATGTGAACCAATAAGTACACAGATTTAAAGGGTCTGCATACAACTCAATGAGTTAATCATGAGGAGGAAGGTGAGAGGGGATGGAGTGGAGATGAATAGCCTTCTCTTGTCCACAGGAAAACTGCAACATCTGTGAGGCTGTCAATGTTGCTCTGAGTTTGCTGAGGACACTCACTTGGGTTAGAGAGACATGTTCAACGTCCGCATTATCTTCTGTTTATTCAAAGTATAAATAAGAAAAACAAAAATGCATAATCTTCGAATTTTTCTAGCTTCCACATATGAGTGCATAGACATCTTTTTAAAGTCATGCATTGACTGCTTTCTAACTTCTCAAAAATTGAATTTAAGTTTAGAGTCTTTGAATATTATACTTGGTGAAAACAGGAATTACAGAAATAACTTTTTTTTTTTTTTTTTTTTTTTTGAAGGGTCTTACTCTAGCCCAGGCTGACTGAGAACTCACTCTGTAGTCTCAGACTGGCCTCATACTCACAGCAATCTTCCTAACTCTGCCTCCCAAGTTCTGAGATTAAAGGCATGTGCCACTATGCCCATCAACTATTTTTTAATTTCAATACAAATTAGAAACATGATGTCATTGCAAATTCTACTATGTATTGTTTCAATCCTTTTAAATTTATTGAGTGCTTTTATATGGCATAGCTTACAGGATAGGATGAAGAATGTTCCATGTGTTTGATGTGTAAGTCTACAATGCTCTTGTTGCATAGATTATTCAATTTATAGAAGCCTTCCAGCTGTGGTTAGTTGCTGTTTTTAAACTTCATGGCTCTTTCTATGTTTTAAAGTGTGGGGTTAACTGAAGGTAAAAATGTAACTGGTCGCAACCACTACAGAAATCAATATGAAGCTTCCTCATGGAACTAAAACTAGACCTACTATGTGACACAATACAGAACTCTTGGGTATTTATCCAAAGGATTCTAAGTCAGCATATCACAGAAAAATGTGCACATCTGTGTTTATTGCTGTACTGTTCACAAGACATGGAACCACACTAGTTCACCACCAAGAGATGAATGGATAAAGAAAACGTGGTACATATACACCATAGACTTTTACTCACCTGCAATAAAGAAAGAGATTATGATATTTGCAGGAAATTGAATGAAGCTGGAGATCATTGTATTTATTGAATTAAGGCAGTCTGAACAAAATTGCATGTTTTATCTCAGGAAGAATTTCAGAATTTATGTATGTAGAATATATATATTGAATTATATAAATGAATTATTATAATTCATATGAATAGTATATGGATATACATATGAATTATTTTATAGCATTTCCATATGTGTATATACTTACAAATATATGGATAGGACATGTAAATAGAAAGGGCCTAGGAGAGGGTTGATGCCTAAAAGGAGGGAATAAAGGATAACAGAAAAGTATAATCACATATAGTTACCATGAAGGCTCTTCCTGGAGGAATATGACCAATAGCAAAGGGTAAGGGAGGTATGGGAGGCCAAGGAGGGGGGGATGGAAAAAAAAGCATGTGATATATGTATATCAAAGTATTACAATGAAACCCATTTCTTTGTATGCAATAAGGGTTAATCTTGATTTTCAGCTTGATTGGCATCAATTAAGAGACTTGCCTGGAGATGGCAAAGAAAAAAAAAGTATAAAACGATATCCCTTATCCTTCTATATTTCAAATTAAACAGATTGTACTCAAATACAACACTAACAATTCGAAGTTTAATGCTTAATAACTATCCACAAGTCTAATGAGCTTGAATAATGATAAGCAACTTGGACACTGTTGTAATTTGGATCTGAAATGTCCCACAAAGTCTTATGCTGGTTCCCAGCATGTTACAATACCAGATATTGTGGAACTTCTAAGAAGTGAGGCCTAATGAAAAGAAGATAAATAGTGGGACCAATAGGTAGGGGACATACTGGGAGTTCTGAGACTGGCTCATTTCTCTGTGTTTCTTAGTAACCTTGATTTTGACAGGCCTCACCAAGAACATGTTCCCATCATGAAATATATACTGTATTGCAACAGGCCCAAACAACAGGGCCAGCTGATGATGGACTGAGGCCTTTGGAACAATGAGTCAGCATAACCTTTTCTCCTTTTCACATTGTCTCAGATTGTGTCAATCTTATTTTTCTTGCAAAGATAGACTTTTAAATCCATGTTCTTAACATTAAGCAATACTAAATTTTTACCACAACCATGTCAAAAAAGATGAGTTAATATGGAAACTTTTTCATAAAACAACCAGGGGGCTAGAAAGATGGCTTAGCAGTTAAGGGGCTTTCCTGCAAAGCCTAAAGAATCATGTTTGGTTCTCTATATCTAACATAAGCCAAATGCACAGAAGATGCGAGAAGTACAAGGTGGCACATGCCCACAAGGTGGCACAAGTGTCTGGAGGTTGATAGCAGTGGCTGAGGCCCTGGTGTGCCAATTCTCTCTCTCTCTTTCTCTCTCTCTTTCTAAAATAAAATAAGGGCTGGAGAGATGGCTTAGGGGTTAAGGCGCCTGCCTCCTAAGCCTAAGAATGCTGGTTCCAATCTCCAACGGTTCCAATCTCCAGGTCCCACATTTAGCCAGATGCAAAGTGACGCAAGGGCGCAATGCCGCACTTGACCACAAGGGGGCGCACGCATCTGGATTTCGTTCACAGCAGCTGAGAGACTGCTGGTGTGCCCATCTCTATCTGCCTTCCTCTCCCTCTCTCTCTTTGTCTCTCTCTGTGTCTCTCTCCAAAAATAAAAATTTAAAAAAAGGAGCCAGTGGTTTATCCAGTTTATCCTCATCCCACAAACTGACCAGCCAGATGAGGCTCAGTATCAGGAGTCAGCACTGCTTAATTCCAACACAGATCTGTGCTACGACATCTCGTGTGCCAGTGTTATGTTTCACACACTTTCCTTTAATCGTACTGTATGTCTATAAAATGTGTGCTACTCTCAAGTTTTACTCATACTACCTCAATATTAAGCATGTAGGATGGACCTTGTGGTGTAGAAAGTAGAATTAGTGGTATTATCTCACAATTAAGCAGCCCACAAACACAATTAGACTTGATGATGACAAAGGAATCAGAGAATTCTAATTTCCATTTTACCAAAGTAAGCAAAAGTCAGGACAGATAACATCAGCCTTCACTAATGCAGTTGATAAGCACAGTAGCCGACCATCTGTGATTCAGAGAAGTGTCACACATCATTCCCCACTACAGTGAACAAGGAAGTCTCTCCATGCAGTATATTTTAGCTGGGTCTGAAAAGACCATTTAACCGACAAGTGCTCACAATTAAGCAGCCCACAAACACAATTAGACTTGATGATGACAAAGGAATCAGAGAATTCTAATTTCCATTTTACCAAAGTAAGCAAAAGTCAGGACAGATAACATCAGCCTTCACTAATGCAGTTGATAAGCACAGTAGCCGACCATCTGTGATTCAGAGAAGTGTCACACATCATTCCCCACTACAGTGAACAAGGAAGTCTCTCCATGCAGTATATTTTAGCTGGGTCTGAAAAGACCATTTAACCGACAAGTGCAGGGGCTGAAGAGATTGCTCAGCAGTTAAGACACTTTATTGCAAAGCCTAATGACCCAGGTTCATTTGCTCAGCACTCACTTAAAGTCAGATGCACAAAGTGGTACAAGAGTCTGGAGTTTCCAGTGGCTAGAGGCCATGCCACACATTTTTTTCTCTCTCTATCTTTCTCAAATAAATAAAATATTTATACTAAGGCCACTTCAGAGGCTAGATACCAGTTCTCCCCATCAAAGGCATCCCCAAAAGTGTGCAGGGGAAATTCCAAAACTCACATCAGCAAATAGAAGATGTAGTTATTTCTCACATCTAATTGATTTCTACTTATGTGTTATTCCCATGTATTCGTCATACATAAGTGTTCTATTAGATTTCTACTTATGTGTTATTCCCATGTATTCGTCATACATAAGTGTTCTATTTGATTTCTACTTATGTGTTATTCCCATGTATTCGTCATACATAAGTGTTCTATTAGATTTCTACTTATGTGTTATTCCCATATTTGTCATACATAAGTGTTCTAAAAGTGTTCTATTCCCAGATTTCATACAAAAGTGTTCTATTAGATTTCTACTTATGTGTTATTCCCATGTATTCGTCATACATAAGTGTTCTATTTGGTTTCTACTTATGTGTTATTCCCATGTATTCGTCATACATAAGTGTTCTATTTGATTTCTACTTATGTGTTATTCCCATGTATTCGTCATACATAAGTGTTCTATTTGATTTCTACTTATGTGTTATTCCCATGTATTCGTCATACATAAGTGTTCTATTTGATTTCTACTTGATTTATTCCCATGTATTAAGTCATACATAAGTGTTCTATTTGATTTCTACTTATGTGTTATTTGTCATACATAAGTATTCTATTTGATTTCTACTTATGTGTTATTCCCATGTATTCGTCATACATAAGTGTTCTATTTGATTTCTACTTATGTGTTATTCCAATGTATTCATCATACATAAGTGTTCTATTTGAAAAGCTTTCCTCATAAGAAGGTTTCAGTAGTTAGATCTCATGTTGACTCTGAAGGTGCTGATGAGTTTACATAAAAGTATTCATATATTTTTGCAATTTTATTGTTCATTTTTTAAAAAAAATTATAATGTTTATTTATTTTTGGAGAGAGAGACAGAGAGAGAGAGAGAGAGAGAGAGAGAGGGAGAGGGAGACAGAGATGGGTGTGCCAGCAGTCTCTCAGCTGCTGTGAAGGAAATCCAGATGCGTGTGCCCCCTTGTGGACAAGTGTGGCATTGCGCCCTTGCCTCACTTTGCATCTTGCTAAACTTGGGACCTGGAGTTTGGAACCGCTGGACATTGGAACCAGCATTCTTAGGCTTAGCAGGCAGGTGCCTTAGCCACTAAGCCATCTCTCCAGCCCTTATTGCTCATTTTTATATGAATTGGTTGCCTACAATGGAGTCCTTCGCACTGGAGAATAGAAATATACATAGAACCCATCTGTGTTTTTTTCCCATTGTGTTGTGGCAAACCTTAGGGCCAGCTAAAGTCCTAGCTTCCTGTTTTGATGTGTTTTGTTTCATTCCAGTCACTGGTACATTATGAATGGTTACTCAGAAGGCATCAGTAAGCATTTTACTTTCAGAAACTGAATTTATCTTTGTCTTTTTCAGGAGGCTCTGTTTGGCTGCCATCACTAGATTGCAGCTATTTTTCTGAAAATCCTACTCCAGTATAAACAGAATCCTCACCGCTGGTCCTTAGATGTAAACCCTTTGCCACGGTGGGTGAACTCACCATTTCATTCGTGTATAATTATGAATGAGTATTTATGGTAACAGTTTTTGGGGTGTGTGGAGAATTTCTCTAGAGACAGAAAATCTCTTTTGGCTATGTCTTTTTTTTTCTGGTTTTATATTTTTGAAAATATATTCCAAGTTCAGGTTTAAATAAATACATGTGATATCCTAACTAATGTGACAGGTGTCCCCTCTCCTGCACCGAAGACCCACGAATAGGACTGTCACACACTAATCATCCATTCCATGTGTGTGATATTACATAAAAGGATATTTACTAATAACAGGTTAAAGCAATGTTCAAGTCTTGTTCTTAAATATGCTGGGGAACAATATAGGAAACACAGTGACATTCAAAATATTTCCTGAAAATTCAGTGAGCCTATTTACTGTATAACTTGTCACTGCAACTGTGACACCATTGGAACAGAAAAATTCTCCAAATGTCTTCTGCTGACTAAATAACCTTTCTGCCGGGATATTGATTTTATAGTGCTGAATTTACCTTCCTTCAGGCCATTTCCTCCAGGCTCCACTTTACTTCCTAAGGCAATAACCAGTTTTAGTCGTACCAGCTTGCAGACAAGAAGTGGGCCGCCAAGCCCGCCGCACTCCCTCCGTTCTTCTGTCACACTCAGGGAGAAATGTGACGGACAGATCAACAACAAAGTTCTGTTGTGTTTTGATTGGACCTGCTGCTCATAGTTTAGGGAAAGAAAACTATGTTCCCATTTGACACGATGGTGTAGGGACATGTTTCCTTAGATGGTTTAGGGTGCTTCTGCAGAATTCCACTACTTGGAACTGCCCATTTCTCCTCTTCAATGTATATATCCGACACTCCTCTCTTCTTCAGCATTCACCATATATGTCTCTCCATGCATGTGCAACAGTGCAGAATTAAAGATCCTTTGAATGATCACAACTTTCCTTTTCAAGTGAGAAAATGAAGGACACAACTTGAGATTTTTATGTGTAATAACTCTTGGCTATTACCATATTTATAGACATAAAACATGAATTTAAAAGTCAGACTAAAAGAGTAATTCGATTTCATCATGGCTTTCCCTCCTCTTTCATGTACTGACAAAAAATTAGCAAATTGGTCTTTATTCCTTAAAGTTTTGAATTCTTTAGTAAAAATACATAAGGTGGTATGTATGTAAAAGGTGGGGGAGAAATGCTTAATAGAAACTAAGTATGTTTGTTGGTGAGAGGAATATTCAAATGGAATAAACTGGTGATCTATTTTTACATGTGTTTAGGTGTGGAGTGTATGTATGTGCTGTGATGTGTATGTGATGTGTGTGCATGTATATATATATATGTATGTGGGCACATGTGAGTGTCCCATGTACGTGTGTGTGGAAGCCATGTAGGATGCCCGGTACCCTTCCTTATCATTCATCAGTTTGTTTCCTTGTGAAGGAGTCTGCCTCTCAACCCAGAGCTGCTGGCCATAGTGAGCCACCGCAATTCCCTGGGCAGTGCCTCTGTGTTCCTGTGGCCAGCTTTCTTTTGGATTCTATGTAGTTGAACTTGGCAGTCTCAATCCTGTGAGGTTTGTATGCTTAATCAGCAAGCACGCTTAGCAACTGAATAGCCTCTAAACTGTTGATCTTGTTTTGTTTGTAGACTTTTTTTTATAGTGCATGCGTGTATGTGATGTATGTGTATGTGTTTATGTGTCAGTGTAGGCATGTGCGTGACATGACATGCACGTGGAAGTCAGAGGACAACTTCAGGTGCTAATTTCATCTTCTGCCTTGTTTGAAACAGCATCTATTGTACATTACTGCTTTTTCCCGGCTGGCTGGCTCGTGAGCTACCAGTAGGTTCTCCTATCTCTACCTCACATCTTGCAATGCAGTAGCTATACTGGGATTAAAGAGGCATCTGTACTCATTGTAGCTCCAGACTTTATATGGATTCTGGGAAACATAAGTCAAGTACTCACACTTGCATGACAAATGCATTATTCACTGAGCCATCCCCCGCACCAAGTCTGTAGATATTTTTTTTTCTCTTCATTGACTGTACTGTACATTTGAACAGCAGTGAGGTTTTTATATATATGTATAACTTTGTTGTATTTTTTCAGCTGTAAAATATCCATTTGCTTCTTTTTATTATTCTATTTATTGAAAGATATTTTATTTTTAATTTATTTTTTAAAAAATTGAATTGTTCCCTAAAGTAATATTCTGATGAATGCATTAACATCCCTATCACATAACTCTAGTTTGTGAATAATCTCAAGGTTGATGTCCATCGATTGTGTCTTTTTTTTTTTAAGCTGTAGTTTTTCTTTTTCCTTTTTCTTAGTATTCAGGAATTTTTCAGTTGTAATTGACATTTTGAACTATTTAAAACTTCTGTTTTAATAGGTAGTCACACTATCAGCCTTAACGTCAGAGTCCTGAACTATTTTTGAAAAATGTTTTGATTTCAATGGCAGGCTAATTTCAGAGCTTTGGCTGGGATATTTTGGTGTGTCTTGTTGTTCTCTGCTGCCTGCCAGTGCCAGCTGGGTTTCCTAGTGGGAAGGATCTAGAATGAGCCCTGATATATTCACTACTGATCTGCAGCTGCGGGCAGACAGCCCATTCGCTGTTCTAGATAATGGTACAGATCTGGGTCATGGCTGCACTGCCAAAAACTAACCTGTCATCCTTCGCATGGATTTGGTAACTTGCTTTCCCACTGAGAGTATGTTGTCACAAGGTGTGGTATAGGGAAAGAGCTCGTTCACATAGCTCTACTGTTATCACTGTGGACAGATCAGCTGCCGGTGAGGTGGGCATGACATCAGGGATGGCCTGGTATCATAAGTACTTATGCATCTAACCATGTGCACAGATAGCCATGAACTGTCCTGTTGTATTATTAAATCATCTTCTACATTTTCTAAATGTAGAATTGCTACTTCGAGGTTCATTCCATCCCCTCCCCCTCCCCCCCCCAAGAGGAAGAAATCACTCTTAAGGAACAGAATTGATCTCTATTAAAGTCCTAATCACTTCTTATTAGGCTCTGCCTCTTAAAGGTTCTACCACTTATGAATACCATCACAGTAGGGACCAAGCTTCTAGCACCTGAACTTTGGGTGAACAAATCCAATTAAGCCTTAACATTAGATCTGATAAAACATTACCTTTGTCTATATTCTCATGCAGGGGACTTCTGAAACTAGAGGTTGAGGGGTTAATTTCCCTGCTTCATTCACTTGCATTAGTTATATTCATATTATGTTCTGTTCTCTCAAGTTAGGTGCAGTAGTTATATGTTTCATTCTCTTATGTTAGCCGGGAAGCATACAATTTAGCTCAATGCTAACACTACTTACTGGTATTTAGAAGGTGAGATAACACAACCCCATGAGCAAGCTTCCCACACTTCTGACTGACGAGCTTCCTTTTTGATAATTTCTAAATGGCTCAGAGAATTTGGAGAAACACGTACTGTTATGATCAGTATTGACAGAATCTGGGGCCTCCTAGGAGAAAATTCTCTGAGCATGTCTCTGAGGAAATTTCTGGAGGAAATTATCTGACATGGGAAGACCCATCCTGCCAGTGATACCATTCCATGGGCTGGGGGCCCAGACTAATTAGAAAGGAGAGAGTGGATCAATTACCAACATCCATTGCTCCTGACTGTGAATTAAATGTAACCAGCTGCATTACATTTCTGCCTCTGTATTCCTCATCAGGATGGACTGTACCCCTTAACTATTCTCTCAAATAAACCTCTTCTCCCTTCCTGTCATGGTGATGAGAAAAGAGCTAATTCACTTTTATTTAAGGCTTCATTAGAAAGGACACAACTCAGGAGTGACAAAAAATGCCTAGGAGAAAATTCTGAAGTGGTGGGAAGAAGCAGCAGAGAGAGTGAAGGGCCTCTCCAAGCCTGTCCTGGTACTTCAGTGCACGGAGCCACTGGTCTCTTATGATTCAAGAGTGTTTTTCCAGCTTTACCTGTGGCAGCTATCCTTATTCTGGAAGTTCTTGGATGTGTGTGACATTTCTAGTCTTTTAATCATTTAGTTTCTTTTTTTAGTGTCATTCCAAGGACAATTAGGAACTCCACCCCCAGTCAGTCAGGCCTGTAGCAATAACCTTGGTGTGTTTGAAGGAACCCATCCCAATAAGGCTTTCCTGAATGAGAAAGTTCCAAGGGAGTTAATAGTACTGTATTGGTAGCCAAGAAAAAAAAACACGGCTATGTTTTATTATATCATACCACATTATCTTTATTCACCTTAGTATTAAATGCATCTCAGATAATTATATATTCAATTATTCTATTTGACTTCGGAAATCTGTATTTTTTTATGATTATTCAGGGCAAATGCTTATTCCTGGACAGTTTATAAAATGAAATAAATCATATTTTAGCTCTTTCTTCCTAAAAATAAGAGATTACTTGATTATTTCCTAATACAATGTTTTAAATTATTTGATTAAACAAGCACTTTAAAAGAGAAAGATTGGGCTGGAGAGATGGCTTAGTGGTTAAGGCGCCTGCCTCCTAAGCCTAAGCATGCCGGTTCCAATCTCCAGGTCCCACGTTTAGCCAATGCCGTACTTGACCACAAGGGGGCGTGCACATCTGCCTTTCATGCTCATTGGCTGAGAGGCTGCTGGTGCACCCATCTCTATCTGTCTTCCTCTCTCTCTCTCTGTCTCTCTCTGTCTCTCTCTGTGTCTCTCTCAAAACAAAGGAGAAGGATTAAGAACCTATGGGGACAATATTAATATCCAGTTTTATTTTGATAACTTACCATCTGAAAGAAGAGATATTTCTGAAGAAGCATAGTATTGAATAAACTAAACATAAGCATGATATTTAGGTTCTGAAAAAATCTCCAGCCCTTTAAGTGGCTTTCTTAATTGGGATATAGAACAAACTCCACCTCTATGGACTATAAATTTCTATCTCCCCAAATATTTTGTGGTTATGGCAAGTAGCAAAGACTATATTAGTCTTAAGAATTTTAAGAGTTCTCATTACAATTGCAGTGATTACTAGAGGCCATTCACAACTTTTTGCTCACATTCTCTTACTATGTTCAATTTAAACATAAAAAGAGATGCCAAATGTAGACTCAGCTCACCCAGTACTGCATTCAGAAGGTTCAGTGACACTGATGGCATTGATCAGAACTAGTCTTGGCATCATGTGCAAGTTTTTACAAAGTAAGAAAACTCTGCAGAGTAAGAGGTAAGTGTTTACATATATATCTGACAAGGGACTTACATTTCAAATATATCAAAACTCTAATTCAATTGTAAAAGGTAAATGGCCCAACTAAAAATGAACAACAACAAAAAAAAAAAAGACCTACAAAGGCATTTCTCCAAGGAAAATATACAAATGACCAATAACTGTGTAGAAAATACTCAATGCAGCTGTGCAGGATTAAAGGAACCTGGGGTTAATAACTATGGAACTTGCTGCTTCAGGGTTTCCCCAGAAAGCATTCCAGGACCTACTTTTCAGCAGGCACCAGCAGGAAGCCAAAATGACATAAATCATTGAAATAGACCTATAGCAAGCAACAAGATCAAAGAAATAAAAAGAAACCATACAACTTTAAAAAGTTCAGGACTGGATGGGTTCACTGGTGAATTTTACCAGAGGAGCTATTTTGAAGAGGAGCTAATATCCATGCTTCTCAAACTATTCCATAAAATAGAAAAGGAAGAAACACTGCCATGTCCCTTTTTTGAATCCACTGTTACTTAGATTCTAAAATCAAATAAAGATGCAAAAAAAAGTTTAAACTACAGATCAATTTCCTTCATGGGAATAGATGCAAATATTTCTTTAAATTCTTTTTTATTTCTTTATTTGCAAGAAGAGAGACAAAGAGAGAAGAGAGACAGACAGAGAGACAGAGAATGGCTGAGCCAGGGCCTATAGCCACTGCAAACAAATACAGATGCATATACCAGTGTGTACATCTGGCTTTACATAAGTACTGGGTCATCAAACCTGTGTAGTTAGATCTTGCAGGCTAGTGCCTTAACTGCTGAGCCATCTTTCCAGGCCCCAAACACAAATGTTTTGTTGTTGTTGTTATTGTTTGTTTTTTGAGGTATGGTCTCACTCCACCCAGGCTGACCTGGAATTCACTATATGTTGCAGTCAGGCTGACCTGACTAAGAACAGCTTGTGGGAAAAAAACTTTATTTTGGCTTAATCTCAGGCTGGCCATGGGCAGAGGGTGGACATCACTCTCTGGTCAACATAAGGTGGATAACTAGCAACAGGAGAGTGTGCCAAATACTGTCACTCACATAAGATGGCCCCCAACAATACACTGCCTCCAGGAGGTGTTAATTCTTGCCATCCGCCTCCCAAATGCTGGCCTATTCACTGCAATCCTCCTACCTCTGCCTCCCCAGTGCTGGGATTAAAGGCATGTGCCAGCATGCCTGGATCAAATATTTTTTTTTAACAAAATATTTGCACACAAAATACAGGAACACATAAAGAAGTTCATTTACCCTACTCAAGGTGGTTTTATTCCATAGATGCAGGTGTGATTCAACATATACAAATCAATAAATGTAATATACTGTATAAATGGACTTGAATACAAAAATCACATGACCATTTCAAAGGGGGCAGAAAAGTCATTAAACAAAATCAAATGTCCCTTTATGATACAAACAGTAACAAACTGGGATTAGAAGGAATATACCAACATAACAAAGGCTACAGATGACAAACCTTTAACCAAAATTATACTTAATGGTGAAAACATTAAAGTATTTCCACTAAAATCAGGAACAAGAAAAGGGTTTCCACTTTCTCCTCTCATGTGTTATACTGCTGGAAGTCTTAGCTAGAGCAATAAGTCAATCAATACAAATAAAAGAATACAAATAACGGGCTGGAGAGATGGCTTAGCGGCTAAGGCGCCTGTCTGCTAAGCCTAAGAACGCCGGTTCCAATCTCCAGGTCCCACGTTTAGCCAGATGCAAAGTGACGCAAGGACACAATGCCGCACTTGACCACAAGGGGGGCACACGCATCTGGATTTTGTTCACAGCAGCTGAGAGACTGCTGGTGCACCCATCTCTGTCTCCCTGTCCCTCTCTGTCTATCTCTCTCTGTCTCTCTCTCCAAAAATAAATAAATAAATAATAATAAAATATTTATAAAAGAGAATACAAATAAGAAAGAAAAAAATTCACATTATCATTGTTTGCAGATGATATGATTCTATAAATAAGAGATTCTAAATACTACCTGGGGAAATGTTTAGAGCTGATAAACCCTTTCAGTAAAGTAGTGGTATACAAAATCAACACACAAAATGAATAGCCTTCTTATGTACAACAGCAAGCAAGCTCAGGATGAAATCAGAGGAATACTCCCATTTACAATTGCCTCAAAAAAAAAAAAAAATACACCTTGGAATAAACCTGACTACTGACATGAAAGACCTCCACAGTAAAAAAGTAAAAATGCTTGCCGGGCGTGGTGGTGCACGCCTTTAATCCCAGCACTCTGGAGGCAGAGGTAGGAGGATCGCCGTGAATTTGAGGCCACCCTGAGACTACATAGCTAATTCCAGGTCAGCCTGGACCAGAGTGAGACCCTGCCTCGAAAAAAAAAAAAAAAAAAAAGTAAAAATGCTTGAGAGAGAAATTGAACAGGACACCAGGAAATGCAAAAGCATCCATGTTCATGACAATGGCTTGTATGCCAAACACAGTCTACAGATATATTGTCATCCCATCAAAATTCCAATGTCCGGGGGCTGGAGAAATGGCTTAGCAGGTAAGGTGTTTGCCTGCAAAGCCTAACGACCCCAGTTGGATTCCCCAGGACCCATGTAAGCCAGATGCACAAGGGTGCACATGCGTCTGGAGTTCGTTTGCAGTGGCTGGAGCCCTCGTGGGCCCATTCTCTCACTCTCTCTGCCTCTTCGTCTCTATCTCTCAAATAAAGTTTTTAAAAAACGTCCAATGTCCGATCAGAGAACAGTTGATTGCCAACAGAGACTGTGTGCTACTATTACACAAGTGTGTACTTCTTTTTTTGCTTTTGAGGACTTTTTAAAAAATTTATATTTTTATTGGTTATGTACATACTTAGTATGGAAACAACACATATTGGTAAAACCATTTCCCTCATCCCTGCCCCTTGTCTGAAGGGGCCCTCCTTGTTGGAGATGTGGGCTATCCCCTTGCGGATTGTGGGTTGTGCATTGGGGGAGCAGCAGTCAGTTACTGGGGAGAGGCAATGCCTTTGAGCACAATGTCCCAATTTGTGGCTCTAACAATCTTTCTGCCCACTCCTTCCTCAAAAATCCCTGAGCCATGTTGGGTGCATTTTAAGTCTACTTCAGTGATGGGCCCTTAGGAGCCTCTGGATCTCTGTTTTGGTAGGTGCTGAGTGTCCTCAGTGTCTATCTCCTTCACCCTGGTGCTGGTTGTCAGGTTCACTGAGGAAGCAGCACTCTTGCTCATCCACCCAGTTCCTCTACTGTTTTGGTTGGGGCCCAGCTGAAGTGTGATGGGTGGTTTATCTCCCTGGGTCCCCTGCTCCCATCTGAAAAAGACAAGCAGACTCTCCAATGGAGAGTAAAGTCAGCACAGGTTAAATGGAATAAGCATTAATAATTTAGAGAGAAGCCGGGCGTGGTGGTGCACGCCTTTAATCCCAGCATTCAGGAGGCAGAGGTAGGAGGATTGCTATAAGTTCAAGGCCACCCTGAGACTACACAGTGAATTTCAGGTCAGCCTGAGCTAGAGTGAGACCCTACTTCGAAAAACCAAAAAAAAAAAAAAAAACCAAAAACCAATAATTTAGAGAGAATTTAATGGGTGTAGTCCCTTTTTTAGGACAAGATTAGTAGGAGTTTCATAATAGAGAACAAAATCATTGTCTGAATATGACGCTGACTTGTTTCCCAGTTCCAGACAAGGGTTCCTTTCCACTGAAAAAATCTCTTAGCTAATCTGTAAGCAAATATGTGTACTTCTTGACCAGCTGGGTGATTTTGTAGTCTGTAGGGTCTCCTGCATGTTCATGCTATTGGTTACAGATTTCCTCCAGCAGTTCCCATGGGGCTTTCAAGCACTGGGAGAGTTAGCCAGCTGGGGGCTCGTTTCCCTTTCAGTTCCAGCATGATATTCCCATGTCCTGTGACTGCAGCTAGTGGTGTTTTCAGCAATAGGGTCTTACCTTTTAGCTCTGGCAGATAATCAAGTCTTTTGGAAATGGCCTACATTATTTTGGGGACCTCATGGGTCTCTCTGGTGAACAGCTCACTGTGGGGACAATCCAATACCAGGCCTGGGGATTTACTGGCCAGAGTCCATGCTTTTAAAATTAAGCAAGTGTTCTTTTTTTTCATATTTCTAGAGTTTATTTTTTATTTGTTTTGTTTTATTATTTTTCTCTTACATTCTTTTATTTATTTTTTTTAAATTTTTATTTGATGTATATTATTCTAGTTTTACATTCATAGTGGTGACTCCATTATCCTCCTCCCTGTTCTCCCTCTTCCATAGGGACCCTCATCAATGGGGAATGTGGTTCACGCATTGTGGGGGTAGTCAGGAGCTATGGGGGATAGGCCAAGTCTCTGTGCATAAAGCCCCCACTTGTTCTTTGATGACACATGAGGCCCACTCATTGGGATAGGACTTATATCTGATACTAGAAACCAGATCAGAATCCCACTGTCAGGAGTCATAAACTTCAGAGGAAAGCCCCTGCTTCTCTCTGAAGAAAAGCAGTGGACTTGCTATGGTAGTTTGAATATATGTCCCCCAATACATTCAGTGTTTTACTAGTTATAGTTTGCATCTGCAATCACCTTGCTAGAGGCAATGTCACTGGGGGCTGGTCTTAAGGTGTGGATTTGAGAGTCCATTGTAAAGATATGCAAATGTGCCTAGCAGGAGTTCCTGAAGTGTGCTGTGTGACCTTTTGGCTGTAGTTTTTGCTCTGTGTGCTGTGGTGGCTGGTTGGCTTTCTCTCTCTGTTTTTGGCGTACTTCTTGACCAGCTGGGTGATTTTGTAGTCTGTAGGGTCTCCTGCATGTTCATGCTATTGGTTACAGATTTCCTCCAGCAGTTCCCATGGGGCTTTCAAGCACTGGGAGAGTTAGCCAGCTGGGGGCTCGTTTCCCTTTCAGTTCCAGCATGATATTCCCATGTCCTGTGACTGCAGCTAGTGGTGTTTTCAGCAATAGGGTCTTACCTTTTTGCTCTGGCAGATAATCAAGTCTTTTGGAAATGGCCTACATTATTTTGGGGACCTCATGGGTCTCTCTGGTGAACAGCTCACTGTGGGGACAATCCAATACCAGGCCTGGGGATTTACTGGCCAGAGTCCATGCTTTTAAAATTAAGCAAATGTACTGTTTTTTTCATATTTCTAGAGTTTATTTTTTATTTGTTTTGTTTTATTATTTTTCTCTTACATTCTTTTATTTTTTTTTTAAATTTTTATTTGATGTATATTATTCTGGTTTTACATTCATAGTAGTGACTCCATTATCCTCCTCCCTGTTCTCCCTCTTCCATAGGGACCCTCATCAATGGGGAATGTGGTTCACGCATTGTGGGGGTGGTCGAGAGCTATGGGGGATAGGCCAAGTCTCTGTGCATAAAGCCCCCACTTGTTCTTTGATGACACATGAGGCCCACTCATTGGGATAGGACTTATATCTGATACTAGAAACCAGATCAGAATCCCACTGTCAGGAGTCATAAACTTCAGAGGAAAGCCCCTGCTTCTCTCTGAAGAAAAGCAGTGGACTTGCTATGGTAGTTTGAATATATGTCCCCCAATACATTCAGTGTTTTACTAGTTATAGTTTGCATCTGCAATCACCTTGCTAGAGGCAATGTCACTGGGGGCTGGTCTTAAGGTGTGGATTTGAGAGTCCATTGTAAAGATATGCAAATGTGCCTAGCAGGAGTTCCTGAAGTGTGCTGTGTGACCTTTTGGCTGTAGTTTTTGCTCTGTGTGCTGTGGTGGCTGGTTGGCTTTCTCTCTCTCTGTTTGGCCCTGTGAAGAGCAGGCTGCTTTTCCTGCCTTTATGGAACTTCCCCTGGATCTGTAAGTTTCAATAAATAATATCCCTTCCTCCATAACTGTGCCTGGTCTGGAAGTTCATCTCAGCGAACCTGAAGCTGTCTGCTACACTTGCACATACCAAAAAAAAGAAAAACTCTCAAATTTGCATATTTCCCATGAAGTCAAGCTGCTCTCACTCTTGTTTGGGAAATCTGTTTTACAGATGGCTGAGAAAATGTAGGAAATCCCAGATTCATTGATATAGCATGAACTTATAAGACTGTCCACCATGAGAATCGTCACCTCTATCATATCTTCCAGGGCCAAGAAGAAACTGCAGGGGAGGTGATGACATGAACATTGCTCTTACTGCTAGCCTTACAGCCAGCCCCAGGTTGATGGTTACAAACACAGTGAATAATCAAACCAATCAATACAGAAATTCAGAGGCTACAGAGGGCTCAACACTAAATTAGACTGCCAACAGGCCTTCCGTGACTCAAGGAACATTGTGGAAGACGGAGCAGAAATATTGTAAGAGCCACAGAAAGGGTAGGAATATACCGAGGCACAGTCCCCAGCTACCTTAGAGGGACTGACTGAGGACTATCTTGACTCCACAGTGAATACCATAGCCCCACTGAAGAGCATCTCCAGGGTAATGGGAGAGGGGCAGGGGATAAAATAGAATGTCCTATTGTAATTAATATAAAATAAAAATTAATATTAAAAATTCTAATGTTGGGCTGGAGAGATGGCTTAGCAGTTAAGGCGCCTGCCTGCTAAGCCTAAGAATGCTGGTTCCAATTTCCAGTGGTTCCAATCTCCAGGTCCCACGTTTAGCCAGTTGCAAAGTGACACAAGGGTGCAATGCTGCACTTGACCACAAGGGGGCGCACACATCTGGATTTCGTTTGCAGCAGCTGAGAGACTGCTGGCGCGCCCATCTCTATCTTTCTCCCTCTTCCTCTCTGTCTGTCTCTCTCTGTGTCTCTCTCCAAAAATAAATAATTTTTTTAAATTAAAAATTCTAATGTCATTCTTCACTGAAATAGAAAAAATAATCACAAAATTCCTTTGGAAGAACAAAAAGTCCTCAGATAATTAAAGAAATTCAGAGGAACAAAAATAAGCTGGAGGGAGCTTGAGAGATGGCTTAGTGGTTAAGTGTTTGCTTGTAAAGCCAAAGGACCCAGGTTTGATTACCCAGGACCCATGTAAGACATATGCACAAGGGGGGGCATGTATCTGGAGTTCATTTGCAGTGGCTGGAGACCCTGGCACACCCATTCTCTCTCCTTCCCTCCCTCTCTCTCTTTTTCTTTTTTCTCTCTCTCTACCTGCCTATCTCTTTATCTCTCAAATAAATAAATAAAAATAAAAATATTTATAAATAAAAAGTAAGCTGAGGTATTATCACACCTGTTTTAAAGTGCATTATTTAGCCATAAACAGCATGGACTGGCACAAAAACAGACATGAAGATAATGAATCAGAATGTAAGATCCAAATATAAACCCAGATAAGTGAAGCCATTTGATTTTTGATAAAAATGCCAATAATTTCACTAGAAATAAAAGACAGCCTCCTTAACAAATAGTGATGGAAAAACTAGACATCTACATGTTGAAGAATGAAACTAGATCTTTATTTCCTTTTATGTACACAGAAGGTCTAGAAATATATGGAAGACCTTAACATTAGATCTAAATCTTTGAGGAAAACACAGGTGAAACATTTTAATATGTAGGCATAACCAAAACCAAAGAGCTAATGAATAAGCCAAAAGTGATCAACAGTGTTAGCTAGAGAAATATAAACCAAACCCTCACTGAGAGTCTACTTCATACTCATTGTGGTAAACACAATCCACAAACTATAGAGGAAAAAATATTGACAAACATGTGGAGCAAAATCCACATTATTGGTGGGAATGTAAAACACTTTGGAAAACAAAGTGGTATTTTGTGAAAATGTCAGGAAATAAATGGTTAACACATGTCCCAGGAATTTTACTCTTAGATATATAACCACAAGACACTAAATCTATTTGCACATAAAATTTGTATGAAGATGCCTATACAAAGAATTATTCATAATGCAAAAGAAATAAATTATAAATTACCAAAATGTCTCAGAATTGATAAACAAAAGGAAATGATGTGTGCATTCACTGGAATACTATTTGCCATAAAATGAATAAAATTGTAATATGCATTATAAAAATATGAACAACCCTTGAAAACTTTGACAAGTTAAGGAAACAATCATAAATGATCACGCTGTATGATTCCAGTCACACAAAACATCTAATCTTGAGAAATATATAAATGCAGATGGAAGATTCGGGAGCTCATGAGAGCTGGGGTAGTGGGTATATGGTATAGGGAATTAGAGGAATTATAGCTAAAAGGAAATGTTTTTTTTTTATTATTTGAAATGATAAAAACAGCAAAATTTGACTGTTGTGAGTGTTGGGTATATCTGTGACTATTGTAAAAGACATTTGTGATAACTTACCTTGATTGACAGTTTGACTACATTGAGAAGCATCTAGAAGATCAGTAAAGCACAGCTCTAGATGGTCTGTGAGGATGTATCTAGACAAATTCCATTAAGGGAGAAAATACCATCAGTATGGGCATCACAATCCAATCTACTTGGGAACTATATGAAATAAAAATTGGGAGCACAAAATCTTTTTGGCACAGCTATTCTCTACTCCAGCTTCCTGTCTGAAAAGGCGTGATGAGTGTGAGTGTGTATATAAGTGTGATGTTAGCTTCCTGTCTGAATAAGCGAGATGAGTGTGAGTGTATGAATAAGTGTGATGTGCTTCTCTGCTTTATCTTGCCTTCTTAATTCTTCAGTTGACATAAATACATCATTTTTAAAATTTGGATATTTGTTAGGAATCTAAATACCATGCCATTCAATATCTACTTTAGATAAGTCTAATTACCAGATATGTCATTTATATTCCCATAAATATATTACAAATGAAATTGAAAGCAAAGAGTGAGAAAAGAAAAGAGAAGAAGAACTGAGGCAAGGCGAGCTGAAGAAAGAGCTTGCAGCCATTCTATTAAATCTTAATATATGTGGGCAGAAGCACAGAAAAATATACATTCTTCCCAGTTGGTGTGCTCAAATGCAGAATGTGGACTAAGTAAAAGAAGAGCCTAACCTTTATAAATTAAGGATGACTTGCTGACAAGAGGGAATGTGATAATACTTTACATCAGACAATAAAACACAGGGATGAAATATGATGTAGAATAGTTTGTAAAGCACTGAACTCTAAAGCATGTAAAGATATTTGGTATCGGAGGCTTGCAGAGTAAAAAATGTGGAATATTATTGATACATCATGTTTCGGTAAACAATTTCACTCAATTATAAATCACTTACAATGCTACACTATTTTTTTTTGTTTTGATTCATTAAATATTATGTTCCTCCACTCTCAATTAATTTTGCAATGGATATATAACAGTAATAATTCTGAGACCAGAAATCATTTTTTAAAAAGTTTAGATGAGTTAATTCCTACTTAATTACAATAGAGGTAGAGCAATTTATTGGGAGAGTAGATAATATAAACGTATTGAAACATAATGAATCCTTCTCTGAACTTCATTAGGTTTTCATAGACTCATTTCTATTTAATTATGACTAAATCACCACCATTTATTGCCTAGCTGGAAACATGTTCAAATAATAGCCTGGTTAATGTTGAATTAAAGTGTAATTCTATGGAAGTCCCTACATAAAAATAAATGAATTAACCAGGAATAAATTTGTCACTCTAAGTATTAGCAGAGTTATTATATCACTATTTCATGATGTGTAAAAACATTTTAGGAATTGTACACACAAAACAAAAAAAAAAGAAGTGTGTTTAATTTTGCTATTCTAAATAATTTTCCATGTCAGTATTTTGCTTTTGACTTTATATATATGCCTATATGCTATTTCATGTCAAATTCTACTGACCTGTTCAAAAAGGATTTTCTGAGAATTATAAGTTAAAATTATGCACAGCTGATTTCAAGTACTTGGAGTAAAAATACTCATTATAATTAATACCACAACATACCATACTAGGTAGAAGAAAATGTTAATTTTCACCATTACAAATACATTTATAAGAGGTCTCTTCCTTTAAAAAAATAATTTTTTTAGAAATACATGAATGAGAAGGTGACAGTTAAATTATCTGCTATCAGGCTGGAGAGATGGCTTAGTGGTTAAGGCGCCTGCCTGCTAAGCCTAAAAACCCGGTTCCAATCTCCAGCGGTTCCAATCTCCAGGTCCCACGTTTAGCCAGATGCAAAGTGACACAGGGGCGCAATGCCGCACTTGACCACAAGGGGGCGGACACATCTGGATTTTGTTCACAGCAGCTGAGAGACTGCTGGTGTGCCCATCTCTATCTGTCTTCCTCTCCCTCTGTCTCTCTCCAAAATAAAATAATAAATATAAAAAAATTTAAATTATCTGTTGTTTTTTTTTCCAGAATATGGTATATTTTGGGCAAAAAATGAACTACTTGTGAAATACTCAACACAGTTAAGCTTTCCAAGGGCTATGCTTTCCATGATAGCTTTTCTCTTTGGTCTGTAGAAAAGCACTTTGGTAAGTCTGCCAAATTTGATGACTAGTTCATACATACAATTTCAAACATGGTAAGTAATCAGCCTTTCTTTAACTCCCCCAGCATTACAATACAATTGTGGTTACACTGGAGATCTAGAAGACAAATCTGTCATCTACATAATTGGGCCTCGGTCATTAACCAGTGTTTTTTTGGAAATACCCTGATAGTTTCAAATTTATCTTCAGGCTTGAGAGGAGGGAATGTATGCTCACTTCATGGGCAGAGCCTCAAGGAGCTGGAGGGTGGATTTAATGACTCTCCTCTCCTGCCTGGACGGATACTGGAAGGTTTTGCTCCTCAAATCTGGCACCCATCTAGCTGTCCTGGCTAACTTACTGGCTTATATTTCAATATGACTATGGATAAAACTTGACTTCCTAAAGCCATTTCCTAATGTTTTGAATGAGATGTCGGTTTCAAGATTCAGAGCATCACTCATTCTGAGTGTCATCTTCTGGCACCTTCTCTAAGTCTTGCTGTCTTCAGCACTCAGACAGGCTTGACTCTCCCAAAGGCAGAGTTACTCCTTCTCCCCCCTACCCCCTCGGAACCCTGTCACTGTGCTTCCAAGTGGAAGAAAGCCCTTACATGTGAATATCCTAGACTATCTGTGGAGGTCCTCCAACCTCGGTCTTGGTGTCTGGTTATTATGCACATGTATAATATAAGACAATTTCTGATGGCCTTGAGGTGCTCAGAGAGGAAAATACAGCATCGAAATCATTTGGTAGACTTTAGAAAAATACAAAGGAACAGAATGTTTCTGAGAGTTTTGTTTTGTTAACATGTTTGACAGAATTACAAAAGAAAAACGCAGAGAGAAAAGCAGTCATGGTGTGCGATAAACATGGAACAAATGAGCCATTATCAGCTGACTTGTGTTTGTAAGAAAATTCCTCCAAATTCAAATTGAATACAAATCTAGTATACAGTACTTAGCAAACATAATTACTGATAACACGTGAGAACCTTTGTCTTTCATTTCTGACAATTCCCATTCAATTCTTGATCGAATTTGACCTTTCTTTTGTTTGTACCAATTTTCATTAACATTGTTTTTAGTTCCTTCTTTTATCAGTTTAGTTTTATGAAATTACATTCCTACATATTAGAATCTTCAAAAATATTTTTATTTATTCATTTGTAAGCAGAGAGAGATAGAAGAGAGATGTATAGCTGAATGAGCGTTACAGCTGCTCTTGACTTAATAGGCCTGTAGTTTTCCAGTGTTGAAGTACTATAAGATCTGACTATCATAGAGGTAGCTAAACTGTGGTATTTGCTTTTATATTTGTATAAGCAGTCTAATAAACTAGGTAAGGATAGAATTATCTAAACTGAAAGGAATTAAATGGATGGTGTCAATTGTGCCTTTCAATTCACATGTCTAAATGTCTACTAGAGGGGCTGGAGAGATGGCTTAGCGGTTAAACGCTTGCCTGTGAAGCCTAAGGACCCCGGTTCAAGGCTCAATTCTCCAGGACCCATGTAAGCCAGATGTACAAGGGGGCACTCCCATCTGGAGTTCATTTGCAGTGGCTGGAGGCCCTGGCGTGCCCATTCTCTCTCTCTCTCTCTCTCTCTACCTGTCTATTTCTGTATCTCTCTCCCTCTCAAATAAATAAATAAAACATTTAAAAACATTAAATGTCTACTAGAAAGGGAGTTGAGGAAAGAGGGGAAGAAGATCTCTGAACTGTATCCTTTGCACTTCCCTATTGCCCATTAGAGAAGGGCATCTAGGCATTATATACACCAATACTGGCAATGAACCTATGAAACTTCTGCCACTTTATTTTTGCCATAACAAGCATACTGCCTACCTTTTTCTTATAAGTAACAGTATCTTCAATAACCTTTGACCTTCTCCCTGAATATTGGCTTCCTGAGTTCCATTCTATGTTACTATGCTTGATGTGCCCATTCAGACCTCTTTCTGTGCACTAGGCAATGTGCTCATGTGTCCACTCCAATATTCTTTCTATTTTCCAGGTCACCTAAAGAAAGATCAGCCTGGGGCAATTCAGACATTGTACTCAACCACTTCTCTTATTTTATAGAGGTTTATTTAGTGAAACAAAACAGTTCAATGAAGAGGAAAATATGCCATAAAAAACACTTCAGTTTGCTGATGCTCTGCACATTGAAATGTGAGAGTCTGCAAAGTGTGTTTCCCCCGCACACCCCAGTGCTAAGGCTGGCTGGGTAGACTGCAGGGAGAGTCACATATGAAAATTGCCAAGTCCTTTCAGTTTTTTCATGTTCCACCTTTACAAAATTCGAAGCACATAAGCCTTCTCCAAGCCAAGGCACTTTGAGATAGATATGTTAAGGTGCTTCTAAATTTCCAATAGCTGGAAATCTTTTCTCTCCCTCTGAATATTCAGCATCATCATTATTATCTGAAATCAGAATAGTGTCTTCCAGAATGATGACTAGCAATTCTGTCCAAATTCGTTGATAGAGAAACATGTTTTAGTAAAATAATTGAATCCCATGCTACATTACAAAATCATGAATCCCTGCACTTATTTATACATGTACAGAGCATTTGTGAGAAACTATATTTCCCAAGGATGTAGTGCTCACACTGCATAAAAAAAGACACCAAGAAAGTTATAGGATTGAGGTCATGATACTTTCCCCCTTCCCATGAACCTATCAGCTCCAGAGGCACACGTCTCCAGTTCAAACTTTAGTTAAGATTCTCCCCACTGCCTATATGAAGTGACAGTTTGGATCTAGGTAATTTATCATCGAGTCCCCTTAATTCCTTTTGCTCATATATTTAACACTGGATATTTAAAGCAACTTTCTATTTTATTCAGGCAGTATGAACTTTAAAAAGACAGATGAAGTCATTTCTAAAAGGCCCAGGTGCTCAAGGGCATGAGAAGGTGACTGAATACACAGAGGGCCCCACGGAGCTCTCTACTGCTACACGGAACCTGGCGCACACAGATGGCTGTATGCAAGGTGAGGAAATGCTTAGGAAGGTGAAAGGACTCCTGAGGAGATGAGCTGGTAGTAACAAATAAAACATGAAATTGGCAAAGGAAGTGAAAATTAAAACTCACACACTCTAACTGGAGCCACTGAGCATATATAGCTCCCAAGCGTCCGGCAATGTCAGATGGTCTAAATGGTTTTAATAGTTACAAAAATGGGCAAAAGTACTTACATGGATCAGTAACAAAATCACTTTATTCCTTTTCATTTGTTCAATTTGTGACAGTTTTACCTTCAATTCTTATAAAACAAAAAAGACACTATCACAAGGTAAAAAAGGGGAAAAAAGCGATTGTATGTAACTTGTAAACTAATTTTTAAATTAAGTATTATCCTAAGGTAATTTTGCATTGAAAATCAGCTGTACGAGTAATCTAGACAAATTTATGTTTTCTTATAGACTTTCCCAGAGGTAACATCTTTCAAATTATAAAATCATATCAGAACCAAGATATTAACGTTGATAAATCAAAGAACATTTCTTTCTTTCTTTTTTTATTTTGGAGAGAGACACAGAGAGAGACAGAGAGAGAGGGGGAGGAGGACAGATAGAGATGGGCGCGCCAGCAGTCTCTCAGCTGCTGAGAATGAAATCCAGATGTGTGCGCCCCCTTGTGGTCAAGTGCGGCATTGCGCCCTTGTGTCACTGCGTCTGGCTAAACATGGGAACTGGAGATTGGAACCAGCGTTCTTTGGCTTAGGAGGCAGGCGCCTTAACCGCTAAGCCATCTCTCCAGCCCTCAAAGGACACGTCTATTGTCCCAAGGATCCTAGACCAGCAATCAACTTTAAATTCTTAGATCCACAGATCTACAAATCTTGGATAAACATATTAAGTAAAAACATGGTGATAAGGACAAAAACAGGTTCATACAAACAGAAGGAAATGCTTGCTTTTTTCAAGGAGTGAATAATATAAATGAATGCTTATGCATTTTTAGTTAATAGTTTTCAAAGTGAGTTGTAAGAATTAGTATTTATTCAGTACCATTTAGGCAATAAGCTTTCGTATATGATAATTTAATCTTCATACCTAACTTCTTGTAAAAGGTAAAATTATGAACCCCATTATGGTCAGTTGAATGTAAAATGTCCTCCATAGTTTCATGTGTTTGTGGTTGATCCTCATCCTTAGTCCCCAGCTAATGGAGCATTGGAGACTGTATCCTTGCTGGAGGAGGTGGGCCACAGGGAAAGGAAGTCAAGGTTTATTAGATTCACTGGGTGATCAACACTAGTTTACTCAGTCAGCTTCCTCCTGACTGTGTATCAAGATGTCGTATCCCAACTGCCTGTTCCACCTTGGTTTCCCCACCATAATTACACTGTAAGCCGAAATAAGCCATTTCTCCTATAAGCTGTTTCTGGAACAGTGTTTTGTCCCAACTGCTACCCCTATTTTACAGATGACAGAAAGGAATATCTTGGTTAGTAACATATTGCAAGAGTTTAATCTTGCTAGACAATGGAACGGAGAATCAGAAACTCCCAGAGTCTTTCCTCTAAGCTGGACACTCAGAAATCATAGCATGTACAGTTCACTCATAGAGTGAGTAGATTTCAGACAGGCAAAGAAAATACAAAGGTGCTTAACCATGGGAAGAGGGGGAAGAAGTATGGAAAGAAGCTTCAGGTGGGGTGTGCAGAGGGTTGTTCAGGTTAGTAGCTTAGGGAGAGAATGAAGTTTCATAATGACTTCCCTTGATTCCCTGAAAATATATTAGAGACAACATGACTTTAAAAGGATGAAAAAGCCGGGCATAGTGGTGCACGCCTTTAATCCCAGCACTTGGGAGGCAGAGGTAGGAGGATCGCCGAGAGTTCGAGGCCACCCTGAGACTCCATAGTGAATTCCAGGTCAGCCTGGGCCAGAGTGAGACCCTACCTCGAAAAACCAAAAAAAAAAAAAAAAAAAAAAAAAAAAAAAAATGAAAATAACAATAGGTACTCTTACTAGCAGACTTTTTCTTCGTTTTCATGCATTACCTGATTTAGATTGGAGGACAACCCTTTTTATGTCTCTTTACCTGAAATATGTTTACTGTCTAAAACATGGTTGTGCAAATAGTCAATTAGACATTTTGGATTCAATAAAACACACAGAGCGGTAGAAAAGGAAAATCAGAACAAAATCTCAGTATCAGACTGCTTTTATAAGATACCATGAACTGGGTTGATTATAAATGATAGCATTTATTTCTCACAGTTCCAGAAGCTCAAAGTCCAAGATCAAGGTGCCAGCACAGACAGGTTCTGATGAGGGCCAAATACTTTGTGACTATCTTTTCTCTGTGTCTTTATGTGAGGAAAGAATGAGAAAGCTCTCTTTCTTAAAAGGCCACTAATAAGGCTGGAGAGATGGCTTAGCAGTTAAAGCACATGCCTGCAAAGCCAAAGGACCCCAGTTTGATTCTCCAGGTCCCACATAAGCCAGATGCACAAGGGGGAGCATATGTCTGGAGTTCGTTTGCATCAGCTAAAGTCCCTAACACGCCCATTCTCACTCTCCTTCTCTCTGTCTCTGATAAATAAATAAATAAATAAAATAAAAATAAAATCTTGGGCTGGAGAGATGGCTTAGAGGTTAAGGCGCCTGCCTGCTAAGCCTAAGAACCTGGTTCCAATCTCCAGGTTCCACATTTAGCCAGATGCAGTGACGCAAGGGCGCAATGCCGCACTTGACCACAAGGGGGCGCACGCATCTGGATTTCATTCACAGCAGCTGAGAGACTGCTGGCACACCCATCTCTATTTGTCTTCCTCTCCCTCTCTCTCTGTCTCTCTCTGTGTCTCTCTCCAAAAATAATAAAATAAAATAAAATAAAATCTTTTTGAAAAAGAGTCACTAATACTACCACTAGGGCTCCTTTCGCTTGATAAAATTGCCTTTCAAAGGCCAATTGTCCAGGACCATCCCACTGGGGACTGACATTCAACACACGGATTTTATGAGAGTATAAAAACACTCAGTCTGTAATCTCATTTTATCAACATCCAGTTTTTTCAGGTTCATTGTATTCTTGACTCGAAAGTCTCCTAGCTTTTATATTTCTCATCTGTACTCTCCCCACAAGAGTGGAAAATTTTGGATAAGGGTTAATGAAGAATTATTATTCTGTTAATGTCATGACTAGAAAATCATGTAGGTATTTTGTTTCTTATTTGCTACAATACCATATTTCTTGTAAGCAACCTAGCAATTTAACAATATTATTCTTTCTTTTAATCATATACACACAGATGCAATTTATTTATGTTAGAAAAAGTGTCAAGGGAAAGCTTTTAAACTTGTAAGTCCCAGCTACCACCTGGCTGCAGACAATATTAAGATTTCATGGATTTAGAGATTCACTTGAATTGAAGAAAGGCTTAAGTATGTGGAAATTTATGCACTTTAGATTCAGTGATAGTGAATACTGATGACTAATAATTAACACCTTGTACCAAATTAAACATATTGAAAATGTCATCTCAAATCTACATACACATTTTGTCTTTCATCTAATTATTAAAGTTCAGGAATTAATCCCCCACTCAAAACACAGAAAACGTCTTCATGTGTACCTCTGTGACTATGTGGCCTGACCTTTCACCTCCATCCCTTGACTTTTCTTTCTATGTACACAGATCATTTCTCCTAAAATTCACAGTCATGTTCATGATTCCTTGGGCCAACTTTTTAGGCTGGTTTCTAAAAGTGTGATTCCCTGGGTTCGTTTCTATTCCAGGGCAGCTGTAAAGTTGCTCATCGTTCTAAACTTTGCTCTCTTCCCAGAATATAGCCTCAGGGGCAAGTTGTGCTATTTCTCGGAGTCACATTCCGCCCTTCAACAAAAGTCAATAGACTCTCCATACCAAAGCTTCAGGACATGCTTTAACAGGCTCGCTTTGCTCTTTAGCCTCTTTTTACTCCCACTAGCTGTAATTCTAGTTGTTAACCCATGATTTTTTTATTTTATTTTTTATTATTTATTATTTTTTTGGAGAGAGACACAGAGATAGACAGAGAGGGAGAGGGAGAGGGAGAGGAAGACAGAGATGGGCGCGCCAGCAGTGTCTCAGCTGCTGTGAACGAAATCCAGATGCGTGCGCCCCCTTGTGGTCAAGTGTGGCATTGCGCCCTTGTGTCACTTTGCATCTGGCTAAAGGTGGGACCTGGAGATTGGAACCAGCGTTCTTAGGCTTAGGAGGCAGGCACCTTAACCCCTAAGCCATCTCTCAAGCCCCAACTCATGATTTTGATACAGAAGCATGCTCAAAACAAAACAAAGTTAAAAAAAATAAATAAATAGTAAAGAGCCCTGTTCAACGGCCGAAGACAGATTGTATAATTTGAGTGCTGTTAGAAGGATTTTCCAAGACTAGATCTTTAAACAGAAGGAAATCCCTGAGTATGCAATTTAGTAGTTGAAGTAACGATTACTAATGCTCTCTATGGTTCCTTTTGCTCATGGAAAAATGGTCAAATAAAATATAGTATTCCTAATTAAAACTACACTTAAAGTATTCAGCAACCAATTTTATCATAGGTGACTGTTTCCAGTTTATGTGAAGTTCAAATTCAGTTAAATGATCTGCATATTTCTTTGCCAAATTTGACAGCTATGCATATGGTTTAAAACTGACAGATTTCTCCAGGACCTACCCAGCAAATGACCAATTCTAGTGTTGAGATATGAGTAGAAGAAGTGTGTCTGTTCCACTGTGAGGTTGTGAAATGCTGCCTTGGTCTTCCAGTCTTTCTTCCACTTCCGTAACAAGTATGGAGGTTTCATAGCAAATCTTACCTCAGGACATATAGCAAACAATAACTACTCAATAATCATTGTCTTCTTTTCAGTGCTTTACAAAATGCATAGACCTTCAAAGAAAAATATATGGATTATCTAATTTTTGTCCTATATTTCTTTGATCTATCTATAGTTGCTTACTTTTATTCCTTCAGACCCACTACTGGCCTGGTGAGTACCCCCAGAGTAGACAGCCACAGCCTTCTCTGTATCATCCCAGGGAAAGTGGGAAATTGTGAAGTATTAAAATGGGTTTGAGGGCTGGAGAGATGGCTTAGTGGTTAAGGCGCCTGCCCGCTAAGCCTAAGAATGTCAGTTCCAAACTCCAGGTCCCATGTTTAGCCAGATGCAAAGTGACACAAGGGCGCAATGCTGCATTTGACCACAAGGGGGCACACTTGTCTGGACATCATTCACAGTGGCTGAGACGCTGCTGGCATGCCCCATTCTCTGTCTTCCTCTCCCTATCTCTCTGTCTTGCTCTGTGTCTCTCTCCAAAATAAAAATAAATATAAAAAAATTATTAAAAATATGGGTTTGACTTGAAGGTCCAGATTACCAATACTCTGGCTGATATAATGTAACTTGTCTGCTTATGAAATATGTTTAGTAAATGGTTTATATAAAAATAATTATTCAGCCGGGCGTGGTGGCGCACGCCTTTAATCCCAGCACTTGGGAGGCAGAGGTAGGAGGATTGCCGTGAGTTTGAGGCTACTCTGAGACTACATAGTTAATTCCAGGTCAGCCTGGACCAGAGTGAGACCCTACCTCAAAAAAAACTAAAAATAATAATAATTATTATTATTATTCAAAGGAAATGAATACTTTTTTGGTACAGGAACAAGGCAGACAAAACAAAAAGAAAGGAATAAGAGACATAGTAGGAGTTAAATACATAAAATATATTTCTGTTGATTAAGCACCTGCGTAAGTTAACAATGAAAGAATATAGTAAAAAAGAAACAGCTAGAATCTGCCTTTCTAGGCTTGATTTCTTTTGTTCATTATTTTGCTATTCACCTGCTGTAAAGTAAGGGATAAGTCTGTAAAATACCAATTTTAAAAATAGCAACTTGAACTAACAGTGAGGGTAAATGGAAGTGGTGTGAAGTTGGGTGCTCAGGACAGAGAAGCAATCCTCGCCCCACTCTCCACAGCAGAAAGCTGGCATTCCCTCCCGAGGGATGTAGTGTACTTCCCAGAGATGATTTCTGACAATGAGGCTTTGCTTTCTAACCTGAAGATCACATCTGGCTCTTAAAAGTAGAAGTGGGATCCAAAGCCAAACCACCAAATTGAAGAAAGGTCAAAAACCTTAGTGTATCTCAGCCAGGCAGCCAAGCCCAGTTTAGCAATAGAAGAGGTTAGATCAAGCTGCCAGTCTGAGTCAGATCTGAAGGAAGCAGATCCTCCATTGGTGGGCTACAACATCTCCCACTTCCTGTGCTTTTGGCATTCAGCATTCAGATTCTGCTTTCCTCTTAAATCACCAGGTGTGTAGCTGGCTGGTTTTAACGGAACAAAGTTATGCATGAAAAGATGACCATGGAAAAGCATTCCAAATGTTGCAATATTGTATTTCAAAGACATCATATTGAATTCAGAGTCACATTATGACTTACATGACCCTAGGGCCTGTTCACTTTTGTGAACTCCCTACCTTCATAACAATATATACTAATTGTGGTTTTTGTAATATTTTTTTAAAATTTTATTTATTTATTTATTTGACAGAGAAAGGGGGGAATAGAGAAAGAGTATGGGCCTGCCAGGGCCTTCAACCACTGCAAATGAACTTCAGATGCATGTGCCCGCTGGTGCAACTGGCTACCATGGGTCCTGGGGAATTGAACCTGAGTCCTTTGGCTTTGCAGGCAAGCGCCTTAACCAGCTTCAACACTGTTTTCAACCTGAAAGTTCAGGTTTCCAAGCCTTAATGACTGTGGTAGTTTGAATATATGTCCCCCAATATATTCAGTGTTTTATTATTTTATAGTTTGCATCTGCAATCACCTTGCTAGAGGCAAGGTCACTGGGGGCCCGGTCTTAAGGTGTGGTGATGGGTTTGAGATTCCATTGTAAAGATATGCAAATGTGTCTAGCAGGAGTTCCTGAAGTCTGCTGTGTGACCTTTTGGCTGTAGTTTGTTCTGCTCTGTGTGCTGTGGTGGCTGGTTGGTTTCTCTCTCTGCTTGGCCCTGTGGAGAGCAGGTTGCTTCTCCTGCCATTATGGAACTTCCCCTGGATCTGTAAGCTTCAATAAATAATATCCCTTCCTCCATAACTGTGTCTGGTCTGGAAGTTCATCTCAGTGAACCTGAAGCTGTCTACAACAGTTAAAGTGGTACCAGGAGTGGGGTGAGATGAACCAGATCGTGTGGATGTTTGTCTTTTGGAACCTTTGTTTTGGAGGAATGGGCATGGACTTGGTGCTTGCAACTGAAGATGCCTTCTGGAATGGTAAGCCAAGTTTTATGGACTATTCTGATGAGAGTTTGAGAATGCTAAGTGCAGACAGTATTGAACTTCGAGGCTTGGCTTATGAGCTTTCTAAGGGGAAGGAAAGATGGCAGAGGACTTTGTTGGAACTGGGCTACTGGCATAAGGGATGGCTACGTTCTGCTATCCAGGTCCGGAGAGTTTGATCAAGGTTAAATTTGTAATGGACTGATGTGCTTGGCTAAAGATATCGGACTGAAATTTTAAGATTTTTGAGTTGGAAAACCTGAAGCAAGCTAAAAGTAGAGGCACTGAGACTGGTTAAGCTGCTATTGTCTACACATTAGCAATCTTAAGGAAGGTGGAAGGAAGGTGGCCTGACTTGATTTACATTAAAACAATGGAGAGGATGCCTGAGGAAAGACTGTTAGAAATGCAAACTTTTGGAAAGAGTGTTTACTGGAGAAGGAACCTGCTTTTCAAGGCTCTGATTTATTTTGTCCCTGGATTAAGAATATGGCTGTGTCCTGCACACCTGGTATTAGTTTTGGAAATATGAAAATGCATAGAATGGTCATGAGTTGCACACGGTTCCAGGAGCCGCTGCTGAGATGCGGCATGAAGCAGGGCATGAAGACCCTCAGGAATAGGCTGGAAGAGCCTTTTGAAAGATGGACCGTGGTTTGCATGGAGACCTGAAGATGTTTTGGATATACCAGGACTGTGCAAAAGGGCTACCATGGAGTGCAGTATTGGCATGGGATGAAAGTTTTCCCTGGCGACTCTGCCCAGCTGGAGGGGCGGAATTGAAAAACATGGAGACTGTTAGTCTCTGGTTATATTGAACTTGAACTGCAGAAGTTTGATGATGGCTGATGGTGGTTGAGTTTGCATTCTTTTAGTTTCTCCTTGCTATGCCTTTTACCAGTTAAAAATGTTTACTCTGTGCCTTTACATGTTGAAAGTATTTAACTTGTTTAATTTTACAGGACTCACTATCTTAAGTTGATCAAGACTGTGAGAACCTTTGAAATTGGACTGAGTACAATTTACAATGTGTGATAGTTATAAATCTATTGGGGGCCAGGAGCTAAATATATTGGGGGCCAGGGGCGGAATGTGGTAGTTTGAATATATGTCCCCCAATATATTCAGTGTTTTATTATTTTATAGTTTGCATCTGCAATCACCTTGCTAGAGGCAAGGTCACTGGGGGCCCGGTCTTAAGGTGTGGTGATGGGTTTGAGATTCCATTGTAAAGATATGCAAATGTGTCTAGCAGGAGTTCCTGAAGTCTGCTGTGTGACCTTTTGGCTGTAGTTTGTTCTGCTCTGTGTGCTGTGGTGGCTGGTTGGTTTCTCTCTCTGCTTGGCCCTGTGGAGAGCAGGTTGCTTCTCCTGCCATTATGGAACTTCCCCTGGATCTGTAAGCTTCAATAAATAATATCCCTTCCTCCATAACTGTGTCTGGTCTGGAAGTTCATCTCAGTGAACCTGAAGCTGTCTACAACAATGACACTAGATGACTAGATCATATTGTGATGAGACAGCAACAAGATGGCAGTTCTCAGCACAGCAGCTTCTGCCTGGCTCCCTCCTTGTCTTCAGCTTCTTTGCCCAAACAAGGGAGTTATATTTTTTTCTCCAGAAGAGACAACCATTAAATTTTCTTCAATAAATCTAAAACTTGGCAATGCCAATGTGTGTGGTGTTGAATATGAGATGAGCTGCTATGGTCAGAAAATCCATAAGTTGCTTTAACTGGAGAGTAGGGTAAGAAAGCTAATGCATGCATTCCAGGCATTGCTGAGTCATCACACTTGTGGAAAAAAAAAAAAATTGAAGGCTAATCATGTTTGTGATATTTTAAATAACATTCATTTTGAACACGATCATGGATTATTAATAGCATATGGGGATACACTGGGTTATTGGAAGTTCAAAATTCTATATATAGACCTCTAATCCTGTTCTTTCACTTGCTGTTGTTAGGTCTACATTGTATGTATAAAAGTTGATCTCCAGTGCATTACCTTTAAAATGTGTACGGATTTCTTCTCTGTGAATTGTAAATAGGCATAGCGACTACAATTGGCATTGGCCTGGTATAGAAGTGAAAGTCCCCTGCCCAGCATTGTAATTAGGATTATCTTGGCCTCGGGTCCTTATCTCTAACCACAGGCTCTTCTTAAAAAGGAAGCTGAGTTATCTTGAAGCCAACTGCAGACCAAGCCATTACTCAAAATTTATTATCTGCCCCTCAGCATTTCTCTGGTTAGACAATTGGCCAAGAGCCAGCTGTATTTGGTTTGCCTTTGCTTGAGAACTTAATTTTTCTCAACTTTTGACTTGGAGATGGAGGCAGGTCTGCTAATATAGTGTTAGTTACAGTGTGAACAACAAATAAAACAGCAAATGTGGTCCAACATATTTAATCCACTACTAACGTGCTTTAAAACGGAAATTCACTGCATTTCTATAATATGTCTCCTAATAAGAATACTGAAGTTGACTAAACTTATAAACCTTGCTCTATATCCTATAACTTGAACCTGATCTACTTTGTATATTGATTTTAGTTCAAGGGTACAGAGTACAAGCTCTATCACTAGCTGTGCATCTTTATTTCCTCTGCTTCTTTCACCCCTTACTTCTTCCAAATACACTGGTATCCCTGCTGCATGTGATTTCTCTTTGGGCACTAAGAGAGTTCTGTTCCCTTCTTTTGGAATAAATACCTGCAAGTGTCCTCAAGACTACCATGACAGAATTATGTCTTGGCTCAAATGTAAATTTTTTGGATGGAAAACTTAATGGAGCACTATTATGAGGTTACCACTATTCTTTTACAATTTTTAAAATGTTTATTCTTTGATTTTTAGAGGTAAGGTCATGCTCTAGCTCAGGCTGACCTGGAATTGACTATTAGTCTCAGGGTAGCCTTGAACTCATGGAAATTTTCCTACTCTTCTGCCTCCTGAGTGCTGGGATTAAAGGTGTACACCACCACACCCCTGAGAGTTTATCACTATTCTATATTCTTCAAATACATATTCTTGCATTGATAAAAAATGAAACAGAAGTGACTAAAAATAAGCCAATGGAATTATATTGGAAGATTAAGGTACTATGAAAACAGAGAAAAGAGAGACTGGGAACTCAAGAAGACTCAGTAGTTTTAAAAAAAATGACAATAATGACACAAATCACAGAATCCCAACATATGTTGGGCAAGATATGTGAAGCCTAATAGTCCAGACATAAAGATTATAAAATTTTGGCATAAAGTATTTGAAATGCAAAATATTCAACAATTTTTCTTAGTTCTTAGAATTTTTTCAAGGTCTCTAGAGTTCTTTAGTCATGTCTAATAAGTTTCTGGAATTCTCTGAAGATGAATTCAGATGATGTTAGACATAAAGTTGTGTTTTTGAAAGATGGATAATAGAAATAAGTTCATATCTAATTTAGTTCTCTCCTACATAGAAAAGTTAAGGGGACAATAAAAAAATCTCTAATTTTAGTTGATGGCAAATATTCAAAAACTACCCACATTCCAGCAGTTATATATTATTTTCCATAAATAGCACAATCATATGTATACTTAATGTGCATTGTGTACTAGCTCTGAGGGTCTCATTTTATATGTCTGTGCACTTGTATGTAAATAAAGATCAAGGCTTGAAATAGGCTATAGCAATACAGATATTCCTGGAATGATACATTGGTGAAAATCAGAGTATAGTTATCCTTGTTAAAATGAGCTACAAGGCCTTTGTAGAAATTTGTCTCCAAATGAATGTAAAGTACTCACATACAATATTTACAACCAACTTAAGCTAAAAACACACTCTGAATGTTTAATTTAGTAGACCTATATGGCATTATGTTCTACTTGAAGTTTTCATTCCACTGTGCTAGAGCCAGGGATACCATGAAAAGAATTATAAAGCGGGGAAAAATTTGAAAATTACATGGCATAGTTAACATGCTTTAGTTTTAATTAGCTCCTTGTAAGTGAATTTTGTGTGAATTATTTTTCAGTAACTAGATTACAGTAGGAAGAGCAATGTGTTCTATTTTCTCTACTTCTGGCACTATTCATATCAGCAGTGCTGTTATGAACCAGTACAAAGAAAATTCATATAATATCCTCCTGTAGTAGATATTTCCACAATAAAATGAACTTCCAAAGACACACAGTTTATGGGAGTAAAGGAATTTATTTCAAGTTTATAGAGCCAAGCTAAGTTCCATCAATGGTGAAAGAATCTGGGTCACATTCATAAATGTAAGCAGAGAGAGAAACCAACAGCAGCCAGAAAACACCAAAAAGCATCAAATAGCAGGGACTCTGACAGAACTCAAATCTTCCTACATGACTTTGGGCTGGAATTCAGATCTTACCCTGGTGACACACACCTTAGGTCTGAACTTCAGGATTCACCCCTAGTAACATCTCCTCCAGCCAGGCAGCTGGAGATTCAAGTTACAAGCTTTAATAAAACACTAGAGTCCATGGGGAACATACAGACAAACTTGACATTCTATTCTTGGCCCCTAATTAAGACTCATAACCATCTTAGATTGCAAAGTGAATTCAGTTCAACTTTAAAGGTCCCATATTCTTAACCAATTCTAAGACTATTCAAAAGTTCCAAGAATCATCTGAGATTCAAAACTGTCTCTTAACTATAAGTACTATAAAATCAAAACAAGTTACATACTTCCAACATATAATGGTGCATAGTAAGCACTTTCATTGCTATAAGGCATGAGGAGAGACTGTTCCAATATAAAATCAATCAACAGGGGCTGGAGAAATGGCTTAGTGGTTAAGGCACTTGCCTGCAAAGCCAAAGGATCCAGGTTCAATTTCCCAGAATCCACGTAAGCCAGATGCATGCATCTGGAGTTCATTTGCAGCAGCTGGAGGCCCTGGTGCACCTCTCTCTCTCTCTCTCTCTCTCTCTCTCTCTCACTCTCAAATAAATAAAGAAAAGTAAAATATTAAAAAAAAATCAATCAACATAAGGTAAGCATCAAACATCTGCAGTACAAGTCTGGCATCCATAACCAGTGACAATAGTCTCTGGCTTTCCAATTTCCATCCCTTCAGCTAGATTAAGTAGCCAGGGAAAACTTCTAACCTGAGCCAAGAAGACTTGGTAGCCCTTACATAGTGCTGGCATATCCAAAACATCTTCAGGTCTCCAATGCCTCACTGACATCCAATAAGGGCCACTGCCCTGTTTCCCATGTCACATTTCAGTAGTAGCTCCTGGAACAGTGTGTACTTCATGACCCATTTCTCAGAGACACAGCCATTTTTGTTAATCCAGAGAGGAAAGGAATCTTAACTTTAGCCTTTAGATTTCTGTTCTCAGTCATCTTCTTTCAAAAGAGTTTGCAGTTCTACCATTCAGTCTTTGAGTTCTATATCTTCTGTGAAGAATACCAGTCCATGACTTGTAACCTTGATTCAACCTTGACCAAGCTCTCTGGGCATGGACAACAGAATGCATACAGTCTTTATGCCAGTATCCCATTTCCATCAAATTTCTCTGCTGTCTTTCCTTTGAAAATTCATGAGCCAACACAATTCTCTTTGCCCTTATCTTTTTCAAACCCTCAGTAGAATAGCCCATAAAATTTGGCTACCAAACTCTGAGGCTTCTGTAGTCACAAGTTCCAAGTCCTCCATAGTCTTTCTCCAGCACCAAGGGCCAAAAGTACCAAAATCCACATATGGTCAGATTAATCCCCATCTACACCTCACTCTGGCACTGAATTTCTGTGGTAGACAGTTCCATGATACTGGGATGAACTTTCAAACAGACACGGTTTATGGAAGGAATGGGGTTTGCTTCAAGTTTACAGATCCAAGGGAAATTCCATCAATGGTAGAAGAAGCTGGCTCCCATTCATAGAGAAACCACAAGCAGCTAGAAAACACCAGAAAGCAGCAAAAAAGTAAGGAGCCTCGTAGAGCTCAAACCTTTCCGCATACTTTTGGACTCGAATTTAGATCCACCCCCAGTGACACCTTAGGGCTAGACTTCAGAATCCTCCCCCAATTGATACTTCCTCAAGGAGGTATACAAGAAGGCTGGAGAACCAAGTTACAAGTTTTAACACAACATCTGAGTCTATGGGGAATATATACTGAAACTACCACACCTCCCAATATGTTTAACAATTCCATCCTGATTATTTCTACATTAGAAAATGTTATCATATCAACCTTATAGCTGGATGTGACCATTCAACAATTGGAATGCGTTCTTCCTACCGTCTGCTTTCCTCACACCACTGCTCCACTGGCCTCGCTCAATCTAGGCAACTGAATTGGTTAACCATTCAAGTATATTTTCTACATGACGACAAATATCAAAATATACTTACCATCGAGTTTCAAATTGACAGTGAAATTGTCATGTAACTTAATCTTTAAATCATTACAGAAAACAGAGGAAAATGGCTTATTTCATTAAATTAATCAACGTTGTAGGCATTTGTATCAAGGATTATATGGAAGGACATGCAGGTACTTTTCAATATCAGAAGTTGTTCTGGATTCCAGTTTGTCTATCTTACACTAAAGTTAGTAAATTTTTCTTACTCCTCCAAATCTCCAAAAGAAGTTTCAAAATTTTCTGGCTGTTGTTGGAAGTTTCTCCATTTGCTAAAATAATGTTCTCAGGCTGCAGAGATGGCTTAGTGGTTAAGACACTTCTCTGCAAAGCCAAATGACTCAGGTTCAATTTCCCAAGTCCCATTTAACACCAGATTCACAAGGTGGCACAGGCATTTGGAGTTTGTTTGCAGTGGCTAGAGGCCCTGGCAAGCCCCATTCTCTCTCTCCCCCCCACTCTCATTTTCTATGTCTCAAATAAATAAATAAAAATAAAATAATCATAATGTTCTCCCCAACATTTTGCTCACGTATTTATTGTATCCACCACCTAGTGGTGCGTGGGAGAGTGCAAAATTAATATGTAACATAGAAACTGTGATTAAGGGAATTGACTGTATTCACAGCTTTTACTCAGTTTCAATCAGTCAAAGCTTCTGGGGTCTGAGCATAAGACAGATCACAAATTTGCATCAGATCAGATCATGATTGTGTGCTTATGTTTATAAGGAAATCATTGGATAAGCTGTGAGCTCTTTCTTTTCTAAGAGCATTCCCCAAGGTGCATAGTTTTGCATGTCCCCCGGCTTAACCTGTGCAAAGATTAACCTTTTGCCTGTTAGCTTGATAGACATCTATTATACTATTATACTCCTGTTAACATTAAATATCTTATATTGACATACCATTGTCTTTGAAGAGTATATCACATAGTAGGCACACAAAAAGTCTGTTCAAATGGTATCTTAAAAACTCTGTCCAAATATTTCATTAGTTTCACATTGATCTCCATCTCTGAAAAGACAAAATCAATCAATGCAGTGTCCACTCATGTGAATCAAGATTAAATGGTAAGAAAAGACTAGATCTCTGTCAGCTCTCTGAGTGGGACCCCTGCGTCTCTTTCCTTTATGACATTTATACTGTCTCAGTTTTAAAGAAGTCATGCCCTTCATTCCAGACTTACACCTGCATTTCAACGTGTGTTTATTATCTAGATTTCAGAGGCAAGCTAATAGATATATTTGAATCAGGGTGAGGTATATCAAAAGGATAGAAAGAAGAATATTAAGATGAAAAACTAATTAAAATCATAGCTTAGTTGTAAAATGAAACATTTTATTACTACTATTTCAGATTTATTAGTGATCACACCTAAAAACATTTATTATAATTTTGGAGAAAAATAAGCTAAAACTATAATATATTTGGAAAGGTGCTGCTTTGTTTGTTTTGTTGTTGCTGCTAATGTTTTGTTTTTCAAGGAAGGGTCTCACTCTGGTCCAGTAGTATGTAGTCTCAGGGTGGCCTCGAACTCATGGTGATCCTCCTACCTCTGCCTCCCGAGTGCTTGAATTAAAGGTGTGTGCCACCATGCCTAGCTAGGTATTGTTTTTAATGCCTAGGAAATATTAAAAGCAACAATGGAGAAACGAACTTCAATTTTAACTAAGTTGGTCAATGATTGCTTAGTGAAAATAAAAAAGTTTAAATATAGCCGCATTTACATGCTTTTAGGCATGAAATGTCAGCTATTTTTCACTGAGCTATCATCAGCAATAGATCAGTCAACCTTGCGACTGTTATTTGGCTATGAGCAATCATTTTTAGATATAATCAGATTGGGATGGATCCCCAAGGGCCATCGGTTACAGAGACCTACAGAATTGGGCAGAAAAGATAGGCTATGTACATGCTTGTTTTAATTGACATGATATCACCAAATAAACTTTCACATTTCAGTTTAGAGCTTTTTGGCATACCTTTTCTAACATAGATCTGCATGTTTTCCTTAGTTTTACAGACAAAGTCACCCATAATTCTAGGTGAAATCTGTGTATGTTTTTGTTTTTCTAACACTCAGCTACATATTTCCTTCATCAAAGTAAAATTTGAGTCTTTTGGTGAATTTCTGGCTAACCTGACAAATTTTTCCATCAGGTTTATAAGGATGAAATAATATATGAAAGATATTTTCCCCAACTCTCTTATTCCAAAAAGAGAGAAGAAAGTGTCAGGGTTAGAAGAGGGTTGTTCCTAGTTTAACCTGCCTATAACATGAAGTTTTCCCAGATCTTTCTTCAACAGCAAGATGTTCAGGAAGGATTCAGTCTTTTCTGGACATGCAGATCTGCCAGGTCTTATTAGTCCAGTGGGAACATATTTAGGTGAGGGGTTCAGTCTTCTTGGACATCTCCATGTAGCCAACTAGCCTCTATACTCATACTGTAAAGTGGAATTATGAAAAATAATTTAGACCCAGTCCTAAGCCATAGAATCAAATTCATTCTTAATGTTATTATTATTATTAACATGTTTTGTATAGATACATGATGTGTTGGTACCCTATTTTCCCTCATTCCTGCCACCATTCCTTTGGAGACACTCCCAGTGGGGTTGTAGGTATTCCCCATGTGGTTGTGGTTTATGCATTGTGGGAACAGCAGTCAGTTATATATTTTTTTGGGGGGATGCATCTGGGCATGATTTCTCAACCTGTGGCTCTTACAGTCTTTCTGCCCCCTCTTCTGCAAAATTCCCTGAGCGATGGAGGGCGAGTTTTAAGTCTACTTCAGCGATGAGCTCTTCGGAGCTTCTGGATCTCTACTTCAGTAGGTGTTGACTATCCTCAGGGTCTGTCTCCTACACCCTGGTGCTTCTCATCTCCACAATTCCTCTGTGGACTCAGCTGTGGCTTGACTAAAGTGTGAGGGGTAGTTTATCTCTTCTGGTCTTGCTACCTTCTGAAAAAGAAGGACAGATTCTCCAATGGAGAGTGAAGGCATAGTTTAAATGGGATAAGCATTATTAAGTTAGGGAGAATTTGATGTATGTAAGCCCCCTTTTAGCCGAAGACTAGTGAGAGCTTCACAGTGGAGAACATAATTTTGTCTCCATAGGATTCTGATCTGGTTACCAATTCTAGATATGGCTTCTTTTACACTGAATGGATCTCTTACCCAATCAGAAAGCTATTGGTTACCCACTGAGGCTGTGTGCCACTGTTGCACTCTTGTGTACATCCTGTAAGGGTGTTTGCTTTCCAGTAGCTTAGACCTCTGGTTGTTCAGACCATTGTTGGTAATTTTCCAACATTAGCCCATGTCGTGCTTTCTACTACCAGACAAGCTAACTGTCTGGAGATGGGCTTTCTTCTGAATTCTAGCCAGGTCTCTCCGTGTTCTGAGTCAGCAGCACATGGTGACTTCAGCAATAAGGTCTTATCTTGTGCCTCAGGCAGGTAATCAATTCCTTTGACAGAAACCTGTCTTGATTTGGGCACTTTGTAGTTCTCTCTGATCAACAGCTCAATGTGGGTAGAAAACAATCTCTAGTACTGGAAGTTATAGGTCAGAGACAGAAAAAAAATTCTTTTAAGTTTAGACTTCATCGCAGAGCCCGGGCTCACCAGAGCCCTACTATTCAGGTGCTCCCCGCTTAATCTTTTTAAGGGTTATATCTTTTAGGCTATCTCCAAGGATAAAGGTTTCTATGGTAACAGCTCATTTTGGATTTAATTGTGTGTTTGTTTGCCCCCAACCTTTCCCCTCTCCCCAAAAACCTTCCATCCCTATTGTCTGGAACTTGAGATGCTTATCAGGTCTATCAGCTACTTGAGAAGGTCCAGGTTAGTAGAGAGAGAAAGATGTAGAAAGAGAGAGAATGGGCATGCCAGGTCTCTAGCCATTGCAAATGAACACCACATGCATGCACCTCCTTGTGCATCTGGCTTACATGGGTCCTGGGGAATCAAACCAGGATCCTTTGGCTTTGCAGGCAAGTGTCTGGAGTTCATTTGCAGTGGCTAGAAGCCCTGGTGCCCCCATTCTCTCTTTCTCTCTCTCTTTCAAATAAATAAATAAATATTAAAAAATATTAAAAAATGATGAAATTGGATGTTTTGTAACATGTTGGTTATCAACATCCTTGTTCAATGGAGTCAGAGGGTGCATGGGTCAAAGGGCAAAAACTAAAGAGCAATAAAATAAAATAAAATAAATTAAAAATAAAATAAAATAAAATAAAAGAGTCTCCCTAAAATGAGTAGACAACAATGCAAAAAAAAGCCAATGAAAGTCAGAAAACTGAGAGATCTCCACCAAGGATGCCTAGTCCTACAATGAAAGCTCCAATGACATCAGAGAGAAATCAGGAGAAATTTGTTCCCAGAAGGAAAACACAGTAACCAACGAGACACTGATCAAAAGCATCACTGAACTGGAAGCACAGAGACATTGCTTCTCCTCCATAAGTGACTGATGCCCACACAATGACCCACAATCCCCATGGCGTTGACCTGCATCCCCAATGTGGAGGGCCTCTGGAAAAGGGGCAAGGATGAGGGAAATAATGGTACCAACATGTGTTGTTTACATGCGAAGTATGTCCATACCTAATTAAAAAAATAAATATAAAAATAAAAACCAGGACCAGGGCTGGAGTGATGGCTTAGCAGTTAAGGTGTTTGCCTGCAAAGCCAAAGGACCTCAGTTCAATTTTCCAGGGCCCACCTAAGCCAGATGCACCAGGTGGCACATGCATCTGGAGTTTGTCTGCAGTGGCTGGAAGCCCTGGTGCAACCATTTTCTCTCTCTCTCTCTCTCTCTCTCTCTCTCTCTCTCTCTCTCTCTCTTTCTCTGCTTCTTTCATGCTCTCAAATAAATAAATAAGAATAAAATATTATAAAAACAGAACCATCCCACACAAGAGTCTTTATGTAAGCATTAAGATGAAATGCAATTTCTGTTGATTAGTTTTTTACTCATCTTTTCCCTCCTTCCTCTTTCTACCTTTTACAATGGTAATGTCTGACCTAAGCCTATCTCACCATTATATATATAAAATTTTTAAAATTATTTTATTTATTTTTGGAGAGAGACACAGAGAGAGACAGACAGAGAGGGAGAGGGAAACAGATAGAGATGGGCACGCCAGCAGTCTCTCAGCTGCTGAGAACGAAATCCAGATGTGTGTACTCCCTTGTGGGCAAGTGTGGCATTGCACCCTTGCATCACTTTGCATCTGGCTAAACTTGGGACCTGGAGATTGGAACCAGGTTCTTAGGCTTAGCAGGCAGGCGCCTTAACCGCTAAGCCATCTCTCCAGCCCTCAGCATTATATTTTGAAATCACATAACTTGCTTAGTTTTATAAGTTCACAGTTAAAAAGAAAATTTTCTCAAGTCTCACTCATTTTTTATTTAAATATTTAGAAGAAAAATTTGGATTATAGAGCTTAGATTGATATTACAGGTTAAAGCAGGGAGGTTTTGAGAGAGAATGAATGTATTTTTCCTGAAATGAACTATATATTTTCTCGGACAAATAGAATAATGTTATGGACTGAATGTATGTGTTGTGTTTCCCCGAGTGTGATGGTATTGGTAAGTAGAGATTGTTTCTATAAGGATAAAGCGCATGATGGGACTGAAATCCTTAATAGAAAAGGGAACAGGAATCATTTTCACTTTCTGCGTGAGGACACAATGGGAAGGAAGCTGTCTGCAAACCAGGGACAAGGCCTTGGAACGGGACCAGATATCCAGCACCGTAAATTAACCTTAGGCTCTTTAGCCTCCAGAACTATGGAAGATAAATGCCTGCTCTTAAATCATGCAGTTTATGGTATTTGTCATTGTAGCACAAGCTAATGTTAACCATATACTAAATATATTTTTATTTTTTTAACTATCTGGGATTAAAGTGATATTAGTTCTGGGTACCTGAAGTGGCCAAGAAAAAAAGTAGCTTTAATTTTGCTTCTCTAGGCAGTCAATTCATATAATTGAGGCCCATGTTCACCTCTTTTTTTTTCCCTTCAATAGCGTTCCCTTCAATGCATACTTTCTACGGATACCATCGCTTTCTTCCTTGCCAGTCTAGACACAGAGAGTAAGCTCAGAGAAAAGACAGTCCCTGGAACAGGTTTAGCATAAATCTTTACTTTATCATCAGGATTATCACCCTTAAAAAAAAAAAGTTTTTAACAATTACTCATGTTTTTCCTAAGAACATTAGTCCATGCATCTGGTGGCTCTCTATGTCCATTATTTCTTCACGATACAACTTTTTTCATCATCTAAAAGCCAGATTATTTATTTTATCAGAAATTATAAATAATTTTATAAGCGCATAAAAATAGACTACAGAAGCAGTGTTATACTTGCTGATGCTAGTCTCACAAACCCACTTTGGACTACTGTGCTAAACCACTATTTAAGGATGAGAGGCCCTTCCCAATACCATGGAGCTGAGACAATAAGCTCTAAGATATGACAAGGTCCTAGCTATGTGACCTTGTGATTGTAACTCAGTATTTTATTTTATTTTTATTTATTTTTGTTTGTTCTTTGTTTTTCTAGGTAGGGTCTCACTCTAGTCCAGGCTGACTTGGAATGCACTATGTAGTCTCAGGCTGGCCTTGAACTCACAGCAATCCTCCTACCTCTGCCTCCTGAGTGCTCATATTAAAGGTGTGCATCACCACAACTGGTATAACTCAGTTTTTAAATCATACCTGTGAGTACCCCATCAAAATTTAAATGGATTTTTACCAAATCACCCTAAGATACAATAAATTAAAATCTGAGAAAATAAGGAATATTTATTTTCAGACAATAAAATTAAGTGGCGGATAAAACTAAATATGGAATTAAGAGTAGATATAACTTCTATGAGCATTATAATTATTTCTATTTAGGAATGTTTAAGATAATATATTTTTCTCATGTTTACATGACTAAATGAAAATATCTACTTTAATGGATTTGGAGTGTTTTTCAGTGGTCAAGCAAATGTGTGAGGTCATAGGTTTAATTTTAATCATATGTATAAATTCAAAAGGGAGAGATTGGTTTCTAAATGAGTAATTTTTCAATTTTTCTGTATAGAACTGAACAACAACACTAGCTGCCTAGGAGAACTAAGTATGTGGGAACTGGGGAGTAAATTCCTATGTCATGGTGCCATTGTGAGACATTCTGAGTGAATTGAAGTGAGGTAGTTCCATGAATGCCTGTGCATTCTTAAAACCTTTTCTGATTACAGTATATAGGTGTGATTAAGGAGGAGTTCTTCTGTTTCTGTTTCCAATACCAGTTCCTGACACGTGGCAGTGAAACATGTCTGTGTTGTCCAATTCAGTGGTGAGTAGGTTCTTGTGGTTATGGAGCACTGGATTCTGTAGACAGGCTAAATGAGGCACTAATTTTAAGTGTAATTTCAATTATGTAAATATTAAAATTTCTATATATACCTACAACCTCCTGATCTATAGCACCAATTACCTGCAGTGAAGAAGGGTCAATAAATTATTGATCATGGATGAAATAGAGGATGGAAGGACCAGAATGAAATAATCTGGTTGCATTTGTGTTAAATGTTTATAAATAATAATGGAAACAGTATTTGCTAGGTGCAGATGGAGAGAGAGGGAGAGAAAAAGAGGGAGAAAGGGAATAAATTAGCATAAAAGGCCACAATGGGAATCGAACAATTGAAGGCATTATAAGAAATTGGTCCTGTTCTCATTTAACTGACCCCAAAATTAATGTCTTAATTCTGATTTAGGATTTCTTACTTAGAAGAAAGAGGGTTGAATACTTAAGGGCTCATGGTGCAATCCACAAACCAACTAAATTATTACCTAAACTTGTATAACTTGTATATGGCAGAGATGGAAACTTGAAAAATGTACCCATAAGGAATTTTCTCTAATATCAATTTTTTCTCTCAAGTGAAATTCTTATCTTACTTTTTCAGCATTCACTTTGCTATATTATAGGGTGATTTTATAAAACTTCTTTAACTTTCAGTGTTTGCTCACCATTCCGCTTTCTAATCTGAAGTTATGAAAGGAAGGTCGCTGAGATGGAGGGCTTGAGTGTCTGTCCAGCTTGAATCCACAGATACCAGAAAGAACATAACATTCCACAGCATGGTCGTGGGCTTTGAATCAAGTGTCAACATCTTCAGATCCCCCTGCTTCCGCTCACTGACATGATGAAATTGAGAAATTATTTACTGCTTCTCAGGCTCCATCAACTTAAACAAAATTGGAACCAGTAGCAATCTCATAAGTTGTTGGATTCAATATGTGTAAACTACTTTACCTGTGATATGTGGAAACTGCACGGTAGGTGTTTCTATATATTTTAATAAATGTTTATGTCTAACTAATGGTTTTTTGTAAATCTATCAGGAAAATCTATTTTGAATGGTGTTTAATTCCTAAAAATTCTATGCTTTCACAATTCTGTGTGTGTGTGTGTGTGTGTGTGTGTGTGCTCACGTGCGTGTATGTGGTATACATGCAGGTGTGTGTGTACATGTTTGTATTTGTATGGCACATGTATGTGTGTGCATGTTTTTGGATGGCAGAGGAAATCATCAGGTGTAATTCTCAGAAATATTGTTCACCTCTCTTTGAGATAAGATTGCTCTTTGTCCTGGAGATCCCCAATTAGCCCATACTAGCTGACAAATGATCCCTACAACACCGAACATTTTACATGGGTTTTGGGGATTGATCTCAGCTTCTCATGCTTCTGAGGCGGGCATTTTACTAACCGAGCTATCTTCCAGCCCTTCCTCCACAACCTTCAATTAGGAAGTTAAATATTTTTTATTGACTTCATTTGTGTGGAAATAGTTTTAATATAAAAATGTACTAGGGCTGGAGAGATGTCTTAGCGGTTAAGGCGCCTGCCTGCTAAGCCTAAGAATGCCGGTTCCAAGCTCCAGGTCCCACGTTTAGCCAGATGCAAAGTGACACAAGGACGCAATGCCACACTTGCCCACGAGGGGGTGCATGCATCTGGATTTCATTTGCAGCATCTGAGAGGCTGCTGGAGCGTCCATCTATCTGTCTTCCTCTCCCTCTCTCTGTGTCTCTCTCTGCCTCTCTCTCCAAAAAAAAAAAAAAAAAATGTACTACACAGTGTCATAAATAGTGAGGTGAATATATTACATTTATCCAAGCATATGGTAAAAAAAATAAAACCCTCAAGATGATATTGGGACTACTCCTCCTTCAAGGTGCATTTCAGATCCTCAGCCTTTGAAATGCTTGTCCTTTGCTGAAAGGGGAGACAGGGCCCTTTGGTGTCAAGTCAGGGTACTTACACCCCACAGGAAGGAAGAAAGGAATGGCCTGCCACTAACCTACAGAAAACACGCAACCTGGAAACCTCATGTGCGCTGTTTCTCATATTTCAGTGGTTAGAACTTTGTCACGTGTCCACATAATCTCCAGCACTTGGGCACTTTTATAGTAAAGGCCAAAAGGTGGACTATACACCAGTAGGTAATGGCATATAATGGCATTTTTTTTTTTTTTTTTTTTTTTTTTTTTTTTTGGTTTTGCGAGGTAGGGTCTCACTCTGGTCCAGGCTGACCTGGAGTTAACTATGTAGTCTCAGGGTGGCCTCGATCTCTCGGCGATCCTCCTACCTCTGCCTCCCGAGTGCTGGGATTAAAGTCGTGCGCCACCACGCCCAGCTTATAATGGCATTTTTGGTACATAGTAATTTTAATTTTGTGTACAGGTGAAAAGACAAAGATGCAAAGATGGAGGGGGGGAGATGGAGGATATTAACACTAGTAAATTTTCTTAATCTGTTTTCCATTGCTATGAAAACATCTGGGAGTAGCTGACATAGAAAGAAAAGGGTTTTATGCAGAGCCTGGTTCTAAAAAGCTTAAGAAATCTGTGATTTAACAGTGACATGAGTTGTGTGTTGGTTAATGACATGGACAGAGTGGAAAGGACATGAGCATACAAGGAGAGGGCCAACCACCAGGGGAAATCTTTCTTTCTAACAAGCTGCTCTTGCAGTTGCTACTTCAGTCCATCAAAATACACACTCTTGAAAAACATCAACCTGGTTCCAATGAAGAGGAACCAATCCGTCCCAATGACCTGATAACCTTGAAAGGCCCATGCTGCTGAACACTGCTGCAATAGGGACCAAATTTCAACATGGGTTTTAGAGAAAATAAACTATATTTGGTTCCCAGTAGAAAGGCAATAGGAAATAAAAAAAGGAAGGATAGAGGAGTGGAGGGAGAAATGAGGGAAGTAAGGCAGGAATGATGAAAATGTAATTACAAATAAAGGGTATACTTGTCAGGCTTTCCTTGAAAATTCGTCTAATTATAATAACTCAGAATGAGGACATCAATTTTGGATTAAATTGTAGAGAAAACATGCAAATAACCCACAGCAATAATAAAATTATACAACAAATAAAAATTTTGCTTGCAGTTTAACATTTGGATATTTCAGGAGAACTATGACCAGAATATGAAAAGGAATGTAAATAACAAATGGGTATAAACATCTTAGATGGGTCTGCAGGGTGGTTATACTGGAAAAGAATACATTTCAATTAATTAGGGCAATTTAGACTTAATGTGAAATGAATTATGTTGTAGTTAATTATGTTGTAGTTGCTAGGATAAAACACCTGACAATAAAAGGATAATTATACCTGCTTTTACATGGAAGGGAAAGGTTTAGTTTTCCTTACAGTTTCAAGGGAAACCTTCATGATAGCCAAAGAAAGATGGTAGAGTGAAGTCTGGACACTTCCTCATTGTCAAAGCAGGGGGAAACAGCAACAGGAGAGTGAGCGAAGCTCTTGCAGGGAGGAGCTTGCCTCACTCCCCAAAGCCCCACCCCAGCCACAAACCTTCTCCAGCAAGGCTCTACCTCCCAAACTGCCATCAAGTAGGGATCAAAATACATGTGTTTATGGAGAATTTCTAACGAAACTGTTACATTCTGACCATAGCCCCATAGACTCATGACCATCTCAAGATGTAAAACTGCATTCATTTTGGCTTTAAAAGTTCCCATACTTATTTTTATCATCACAACACTGTTCACAAGTTCAACGTCCAAGGTCTCAACTGAGATTCAAGACAGTATCTCTTTTTAAAATATTTTTTTTTGCTAATTTATTTGCCAGCACAGAGAGACAGAGAAGAGAGACAAAGAAAGAGAATGGGCATGCCAGCATGTCTACATGCTTCCAGTGAACTCCAAATGCATGTGCCATTTTGGGCCTTTGGCTTTACGTGGATACTGGGGAATTGAACCTGGGCCATTAGGCTTTGCAGGCACGTGCCTTCACTGCTGAGCCATCTCACTACCCCCTCAAAATAGTCTCTTAACTATAAGCTCATAAAACCTATAAAATTCATATTTAATTTAAATACATATAATGTCCCAGAATAAATAACCTAACAGAAGGCATTAGAGTCAGCAAGGAAAGACTGAACCAATACAAGGTCTAAAACAGCAGGGAAAATGTCAACTTATACAGTTCTGGATTCATCTGGAGCCCATAATGATGTCTGTAGAGTTCAAATGCTGCCCTGCTGCTGGGTTGCCCACAGCTTACGGAGAAATCCATCCTGAGCTGGCAGTTCTCCTTGGTAGTCCTGACATATCAAAAATACTGGGGTTTCCACTGCAACCCACAATTTATCCCCATGGCTCCATTGGGCTTCGACACAGGGACTTCAGCAACCCTGCTTCTCATTGTCCAGTGGTCATTTCAAAAAACAATTACATTGTACATCAAATTAACCCTGTCTTCATTGAATTTGTTATTATTCTTCTATCAAATGTGTTAATCCTGGGAGGAGGGAAACTGACTGCAAGTGTGGGCAAACACCTTCAGCATTCTTCCTGCTGTCCCCATGCACAGCAGCTGCCCAGCCTCGATGGTGCTAATCTCTCGAGCAATTTCAGCTAATGTAGGCAACAATTTCTTGCTCAAACTTTCATTTCTTTCTGTGTCATAGCTTCTGCTCACACCAGTTCATTTCTTTTAAACTCAATCCTGTTCAAGTTCTCAGAGCTTGGGAAGAATGCAGCCAGTCTCCTGAGTTCCTGCCAATAAGGCTCTCATAAGTCAAGCCGCCAAGGTCCACAGTTCCTTCTGTATTTGGTCCATTAACTCCCTAACCAAAATAGTCTATCAAGTTCTGCTTAGAGCACGGCAAGGAATCTCTGAGTCCAACGTTTCAAAATCTTTCCATATTCCTTTCATAAATCAGTTCCAAATGTGAATAGCCACATAAGTTGCAGCAGCAATGACCCCACTCCCCTGGTGCCCATGTTATGTTTTATGATGACTTTTTAAAATTTTTTATTATTTTATTTATTTTTGGAGAGAGACAGAGAGAGACAGACAGAGAGAGAGGGAGAGGGAGACAAATAGAGATGGGCGCGCAGCAGTGTCTCAGGGGCTGTGAACAAAATCCAGATGTATGCGCCCCCTTGTGGTCAAGTGCAGCATTGAGCCCTTGTGTCACTGCATCTGGCTAAACGTGGGACCTGGAGCTGATTACTTTTCTTTAATTTTTTTATTATTTTATTTATTTTTGGAGGGAGACACAGAGAAAGAGACAGACAGAGAGGGAGAGGGAGACAGAGATGCGTGCGCCCCCTTGTGGTCATGTGCGGCATTGTGCCCTTGTGTCACTTTGCATCTGGCTAAACGTGGGACCTGGAGTTTGGAACCGCTGGAGATTGGAACCAGCGTTCTTAGGCTTAGGAGGCAGGCACCTTAATCACTAAGCCAACTCTCCAGCCCATGATCTCACTTATTATTTTTAAAAAAACTTTTTAAATTATTTTTTTGGAGAGAGACAGAGAGAGAGAGAGAGAGAGAGAGAGAGAGAGAGAGAAGACAGAGATGGGCGCGCCAGCAGTGTCTCAGCTGCTGTGAACGAAATCCAGATGTGTGCGCCCCCTTGTGCTCAAGTGCGGCATTGCGCCCTTGCCTCACTTTGCATCTGGCTAAACGTGGGACCTGGAGATTGGAACCGGATTCTTAGGCTTAGCAGGCAGGCGCCTTAACCACTAAGCCATCTCTCCAGCCCTTACGATTTCTTTGAACTTGCTGGGACAAAGCACCTTACCAGAAGCGGCTGATGGGATTGCTTTGACTTGTTCTCCAGGGGAAACTTCAGGACGCCAGTGATGAGATGAGATAGAAGAGCAGATCTAGACACCATCTTACCAAAGCAAGCTTCACTCGGACAAGGGGGCACTGAGTATAACACCCCAAGGCCCACCCCAAAACACACCTTGTCCAGTAAGTTTCCACCTCCCAAATTGCCATTAGGTTGATATCAGGTATTTAAAACACATGAGTTTATAGGGTGACATCTGACTGAAACAACCACAAATTTGTAATGAAATGTGACGCTCTTATGTTCTCAAGGAAGAGACTGATTTGGTAACAGCATTCTTTAGAATGCACCTAAGGCCAACGAATTTGAGACTTCTCAGGGGAGGGAGGGATTGAGTACTGGAATAAGGTGTAGAAGCTCACCATGGTCACCAAGGGCAGGCAGAGCGATAGGAATCATGAACCTAGGGCCAGACAGAGGGCGCTTCCAGGGATTGACTGGCTACCTCTGGGAGTTTTCAGGTTTTTCACACCAGATGTTTTATAATGTGAGATGTACTCGTCATACAACTACGTGGCTCTATTTGTTTAAGGAGACATGTGCACAGGCCCACAATCCTAGAAGCCTCTGACTACTCAAAAGTTTCTTTTACTAAAATGTTGCTAAGATGCCTTGCAATCAATATGTGCTACTTCAACAGCTTTCTCTCCTGGCTGAGAATAATATCTTGAACCTAATGAAAAGACCGAGTATGAGAACCATTGAGGTTTATTAAAGAACTGGCTCATGTAATAAAAATAGCTTCTTCATTGAAATTCAGTATCTCATCAGCTGCAAAACCGTGAGAAGAGAACTTGGTTTTTCTCCTTTAAAAGAGGCAATCAAGTATTTCAAATTCTAAAGAAATTAAAATATAAACGTAACCTCTTAAATCACTCAATGAGAATACTGTTTCAACATTATGAACTGAGTTACAAACAAAATTCAGAATGAAACGTCCAGCGTTAATTTATTTGCAACAAAGTATTACTTCCTTTGAGCAAAGATCCTAAATATATTCTGAATATTAAGCACCTCAGCCATATAAATGCATTAGTGAACTGAAAGTTAATTATTATATTCTTAAAAATACACAATTACAGACTATTTACCCTTTGCAGCCTAAGGCACTTCCCCACCTTTCAAATTAAGAGTGAATTAGAGTTTCAAAATTAAAATTGCTTCAATAATGGCAGTTTCATTATTTTTCAAAAGACAATTCTGAGCTCTTTTTTTGATAATTTTCCTTTTGATTAACATATGAGAATAATTACTTTTCTCCATTGAGATATTTTCAAACCAACTAATGGTCTTAATTCGTCCTGGAGTTTTAAATATTTGATGATGCAGAAGAATGGAAAAAAAAATCTCTAAAAAATAAAGGAAAGAAAGAAAATTTATGAATACAAGAAAGAAGAATATGAAAAAATAAAAACTTTGGGCACTTTCATGTCAGTGAAAGGGGAAAAAGAGAATTACGTCAGCAACTTGCTAGGAAGGAGACACTAATCCATCAGTCACTGGGAAGCAAGTCCCATTACTGCAAATAGTGGGTTTATAAGAAACACAAATGCTAAATAAATAGTGAGACCCCTTGGGATATTTTACATATAAAACCATGACAATACAGTTACATATATAACTATGACAAGAACACATATAGAGGAACATGCAAGATACCTACAAGGTCACAAGGGCACAGTGGAGCAGACATAGACTTAAGTTGCCGTCCTGTTTTGAAGGAAGACGGTAGGGATCAAGAAATACTCAAGATAGGGCTGGGGAGATGGCTTAGCGGTTAAGGCACTTGCTTGCAAAGGCAAAGGACCCAGGTTCGACTCCCCAGGACCCACATAAGCCAGATGCACAAGGCGGCACATGCATCTGGAGTTTGTCTGCAGTGGCTGGAGGCCCTGGTGCTCCCATTCTCTCTTTCTCTCTACCTGCCTATTTCTGTATCTCTCGCTCTCACAAATAAATAAAAATAAAATATTAAAAAAAAAAAGAAATACTCAAGATAGTGTTGGTCACATACTGAGCAAACCTTGCAAATCCAAAAAAGGTCTAATAAGACCTTGAGAACATGATGCTTGCCAGTGTTGACAGTGTCTTCATAATTCCATCACAGAGTTTGGAGCAGAAAGGTTTGACTAAAAACCAAAATAAAAAAAAAACTGAATAGCAAAAATGAGGCCACTTTCTAACTTTAGAAAACATTGTCCATAATCTTTTATGGGCAATACCATTACTGTACACTACATGGCCTTTTTATGATACATATCTTCAAAAATTATGGTAGGCTAGAGATGATTAAATTATATGTAATTTTGTACCAACAGTGCTAGTAAGAGGTCTGGAATGGAAAGTGATAATTTTAGCACTTCAAAAAGTGAAGTTGTGAGAGCTAAATCTGTAATTTTTCAGAGACAACAGCTTGTATCTTGTCTACCAAATTCAATAGGATGAAAACTAATTGAAAAGAAAAAAAAAAAAAACCTTAGCCTGACCAAATAAATAAATCAGAGAAATGGAGCCAAATTTGAGAAGGACCATGATAAAGATAAGAAAAGAATTTCCCCAGGGAATTGAGGAAGGACTAGTGTTTATAAGCAGAAGGGATGGCAGGTGAATGTGTGGATTTCTTTCCATAGGGCACACATCTTCCTCCAATGATGGAGACAGAAGAATGCAAAGAATCACAGCTTTCTGGGGCAGGAAACCCTGTAGGGCCCAATACTGGGGGAAGAAAGCCTGTTATAACTGACAGATTGGTCTTTCATTGTGGACTTGTCCAAGTGTGTTGTCCAAAAGGAGGCCATCTTGGGGCAGGAGAGATGGATTAGCAGTTAAGGCACCTGCCTCCTAAGCCTAAGAACGCCGGTTCCAATCTCCAGCGGTTCCAATCTCCAGGTCCCACGTTTAGCCAGATGCAGTGACGCAAGGGCGTAATGCTGCACTTGACCAAAAGGGGGCGCACGCATCTAGAATTTGTTCGCAGCAGCTTAGAGGCTGCTGGCACGCCCATCTCTGTCTTCCTCTCCCTCTCTCTCTGTCTCTCTCTCTCAAAAAAAAAAAAAAGGAGGTCATCTTGGAGACAGACATTCATATTTTGGTGTTTTCCTTCCTGATTATCCACTAGATTCTAATTTTAAAAATCCAACAAAAAAATCTCCTCCGACATTGGCACAGAGGAGCAAATGCAAGTATAAATATCTATTCTTAACAAGGTCTGTCTTCAAGAGAACATATTTTTGTTGAGTCTAACTTACTAGAGTTCATAAATCTAACCCACTTAGAGGAAGAGAAAATCCCATCTGAAGTCCTCTTTGGGGATCCTTCACCAGCCAAAAGGAAAAAAAAAAAAAAAAAAAAAAAAGAGAGAAGAAGCACCTGTGAAGTTCTCAGCCCATCAACACAGAACTCCCTACTCCACCTGAAGTCTAATAGTGTCAGCAATCCAGGCCTATTTTCCAAAATATAGTAGAGCAAGTCCTGTGATGGCAAAGTTTGCAAAACAGAAGGCTTATTCATGAGGCAGTCCAGTGAGTAGAAAAAAGAACAAGTCTCAGATCTATCACCTTACGGCCAGCCAGGTTTAGGGATATTTATGAGATAGAAAGGCAGAGTGGACTAAGATATGGGACTGGAAGTGAAATGATGAATGGCCTGTGCATTTATAAACAATCTCATAAAGTTCAGGGGATGCACGTGCAGAAAACAGCAAAATTAATGTGCTCTGAGGACAGACTTTTCAGTTTTTCAATACCCAGGAAGTTACTCATCACGTACTTACTCAGGCCCAAGTAAATGGGATTAAGGTTGACAGAAGAGGTCAAATTACTGAAAAAGAAACAACAGCTCAGGTAACAATTATCATGGGACCCACATGTACAGGTGTCATTATCATCAAAGTCAACCAAGGTTGCTTAGCTACATAACAACTAAAAATCATAGATTGAGCTGGGTGTGGTGGTGCACGCCTTTAATCCCAGCACTCGGGAGGCAGAGGTGGGAGGATCGTGAGTTTGAGGCCACCCTGAGACTACATAGTTAATTCCAGGTCAGCCTGGACTAGAGTGAAACCATACCCCGAAAAAACAAAATAAATAAATAAATAAAATAAAAATAAAAATGGTAGTTTGGAACAACTGAGTGCCAAACACATACCATGTATTAAATTGGATTTCTTGTTTCACCTTAGCTTCAGTAAGTCAGTGGAATATTTTCCTTACCCTCACACTTACCACGATGCTACCTAAGGACTGTTTACAAGAGCTATTTTCATCATATCTACCTTACATCATATCTACCTTATTTTAATTTTTGAGGGACAGAGAGAGAGAGAAAGAGGCAGAGAGAGAGAGAGAATAGGTGTGCCAGGGCCTTTCAGCCACTGTGAATGAACTTCAGATACATACACCCCCTTGTGCACATGTTCAACATTGCACGCTTGCATCACTGTGTATCTGGCTCTGTGGACACTGGAGATTCGAACATGAATTCTTAGGCTTTGCAGGCAAGCACCTTAACCACTAAGACATCTCTCCGTATCTATCTTTTAATAATATAAAAACTCACTGGGCATGTTAAAAGGCAAAAACATAATAAGTAGATTGCTTTGGTGAAAATAATTGAGTACAGAAGTTTCCTGACATAGTTTTTTAATCACCATGTAATCCAGGCATGAAAGTGTGATGAAGCACATCTGATCAGGTTATTATCTGCTGTATCATAAAAAGTAATAGCTGTTTAATGTAAAATGTATTAATTCAGATAGTAAGTAGGTCAGTCACTTAAGCTTGGTGTCATACTTAACCCCCAAAAAGGTATGATTTGTCACTTGTCAGTATTATTATTCAGTGGTAGTAGTATATGATGGTAGGAATAAACGGAGTAATGTCATCTACATTGAAATCCTTAACATTCATTAATTTTTTTCACATTTACACAAAGAATCTCACATGTTAGGGAAAAATTACCTATCAGAAAAAAAAAAAAAAGATTTTAACAAAAGATCATTATTTGCTTGAATCCTATCTACCCATTAGGAATTGAAAGGAAAATTTAGTAAAAGAGATACTTTGAATATTGCCTACCAATAAAAATTAATAAATCAATATTTTCTTTGAAGACATTCTCAGGCTCACAGGTTATAAGTAAGTCAGGACTTAGTTCAAGTTCAGATATGATCATAAATTCTATATGAATTATTCACATTTCTGGAACTCGGGCTATCTCAGGCTTTTCCTAGTTTTTACATCAGGACATTATATCTTGCAAATCCAGGGATTCATTTAATAAAAATTGTCTAGCAACTTCATGTTCTTTTGGAAATGTAATGAGTATCATGTTTCTATCCTTTCTGAAACAGGTAAGAAGGTGAATATCATCTTTTTTATTTTGTTTTTGATTTTCTAGGTAGGGACTTACTCTAGTCCAGGCTCACCTGGAATTCACTACGTAGTTTCAGAGTGGCCTCAAACTTATGGTGATCCTCCTACCTCTGCCTCCCAAGTGCTAAGATTAAAGGCATGAATGTGAATATCTATCATCTTCATAGGACACTACGCATCTTGTTAATATAGCTTCCAGTCAGATTTGTTTTTATAAGGGATTGCTAGGAAACCCTATGACTATCATCAAGTAAATCTGACTTCAGTTATACTTTTATTTTGTTTATTTATTCATTTGAGAGAGAAGGAGATACAGAAATAGGCAGGTAGAGAGAGAGAGAGAGAGAGAGAGAAAGAATGGGTGTGCCAGGGCCTCCAGCCACTGCCAATGAACTCCAGATGCGTGCACCCCTTTGTGCATCTGGCTGACGTGGGTCCTGGAGAATCGAGCCTTGAACCGGGGTCCTTAGGCTCCACAGGCAAGCGTTTAACTGCTAAGCCATCTCTCCAGCCCTTCATTTATACTTTTACTTTACCAGGAGTAAAAGGTCGATACTGTCCAGCACTTGGCAGAGCTCTTGGAGTTTAGTAAATACATTCTCAATGCCCTAATTTCTCTGAAATTAAAAGATGGTAGCTTGTTTTATATTTGTCAATGAAATTTTGTTTGTTACTAAGCAAAAACATCATTTGAAAAATAAATAATTAATGGGCTGGAGAAATGGCTTAGCGGTTAAGGCGTTTGCTTGCAAAGCCAAAAGGATCCCAGTTCGATTCTCCAGGTCCCATGTAAGCCAGGTGCATAAGGGCACATGCATCTGGAGTTCGTTTGCAGTGGCCAGAGGCCCTGGCGTGCCCATTCTCTCTCTGTCTGCCTCTCTTCTATCTCTCTCTCTCTCTGCTTGCAAATAAATAAATTAATTAAAATAAATAAATAAATAAATAATTATTAATAATTCCAACATGAATAGCCCATATGTGTTTAGCATAATCCACCAGCATTAAATGCATCATTTACCCTATTACACCTTCTCACAGCTGTGTCATTGGGATGTCACCAGAAGTTTTGTTGTGCTTCCAATGAAGGACAAGGCAATTTCTTTAAGGTCATCCAACTAGTAAGAAGGTGAATAAGGATTCACAAACAGTCATTCTACTGCCGGACATCAATGTTTTTATTTTGGTAAGAACACTTAACCACAGTTAACCAAAATAGTTTAATATACAGAAAATTATTGTTAACTAAGGGAACAACATTCTGCAGATATCTCTAAACATATTTAATGTGCATACATGAAACTTTATATGTAAGTATCTAACCATTCATTATAAGGACAGTTGGATGTAAAGTACTTGGAGATTATAGATTTTAAAAAAGAAAATTAGATTTGCCTTCTGGAAATAACAAGTGTAATATGTTAGTAGAATTTTCTTCTTGTCTTTATTTATGCTTGTGTATAACCCTCACTATTCACAGATATTTTATTGTTTTATCTCAAATGATATACAGATTCTTATGTTATTATGTAGTTTTTCATGGGATATGGCACAATTCAGGTCTGGCCCTAGCCAGACTGCATGGCAGAGAAACCAGGAAGTGGCTTCTGTGAACATGGCGTTCTGCGCAGACCTGGCGTGACAACAGCTACAGTCCCATGCTTGTGAGAAACCTGGTACGAGATGACCTGTCCAGAGACAGGCTGTCATTGGTCACAAAACGGGGACCACCCCATACAATCATTGGCCAGCCAAGCCCCTTAAAACCCACCTGCACTTCCTCAATAAACGAGTTTGTGGCAGCTCGCCCTCTGCTGCTGCCACCCAACTCCTGGAGTCTGTGTCGTGACTCCGCATCTCTCACCCCTACCTCAGCAGAGACTCTGCCGTCCTCCTGGGCTGGCCCTGGGGGGACCCCAACAATGAGAGAAAGACAGGTTTGACTTAAATGATGAAAAGTATTGCAAAATGCTTGTCAAGATCACATATAGTTTTTCACTTTAGGGGATTATTTTCTGTAAAGTGATGGGAGTTTAACAGTCTGTTGTCTCTCTGTCTGTCCATCCCACATGCAGCCTTGCAGGAGCAATTCCAAATCAAGATGGATTAATTTAACTCACTTCATGGTGTACACAGCTGAACTTAATGCTCACAGCTAAGGAAGCACTGTCTGTGTGGACAATGGAGTTTTCTTTTATATGTATGTATGTTTTTCCTACCTTCACTCTCCTAGATTTTTTTATTTTTTATTTTTTATTTTTGGAGAGAGACACAGACAGAGACAGACAGAGAGAGAGGGAGAGGAAGACAGATAGAGATGAGTGCGCCAGCAGTCTCTCAGCTGCTGTGAACGAAATCCAGATGCATGCGCACCCTTGTGGTCAAGCGCGGCATTGCGCCCTTGCGTCACTTTGCATCTGGCTAAACGTGGGACCTGGAGATTGGAACTGCTGGAGATTGGAACCAGCGTTCTTAGGCTTAGGAGGCAGGCGCCTTGACCGCTAAGCCATCTCTCCAGCCCACTCTCCTAGTTTTAAGAATGCATTTCATTTGACTAACGTTTGTACATTCACACTCTAGAAAAAGTGGAAGACTGGAGACCAAGGTGGATACAGAAGCCTTTGCTCCCTTGAAAAACCAAAGTACTTTTGGTATGTAAGTTTCTGTATGAAATAATGTAGAGAACAATATAGAACAGATTCTCTTTCTAACTAAGAATTCTTTTTGAAAACTCACTGCCTATTCATTTTCTTGTTTAACATTTTTTTCCCCTCAGGCTTCTTGGATCTCTGTTGGAATGACGCACAGAACATAATAAGAATCAAGTGTTTATTTTGTTTGCCTGTTTGCTTATTTCTACCACTGTGCAGAAAAGACTGTGCCTTATATGGATTTAAGTAAAAAATAATCCATTAAAAGATCACCAGAGGGAAGAAATCTAAATGACTCTTTGTATGTAGAATATAATGGTAATTGCATAAGAGTATCCACAGGGCATTATGAAAATGTGCATGAAAAGGCTAGTGGTGGGGAATTTTAAGGATGAGACATGAAGATAGAGGAAAGCCATCATTTGAATGTGAAGAGAACATAACTTAACAGCCTAACGTCATATACAGATTTAGTCAAAGCCAACAGCAAATTTTTGTGTATGATGACATATAATATACTAAGTGAAAGCAATACATCCTCCCCAAAGATAGGATATTCTTAGATGAAAAGAAATATATCTTAGATTATTTATTAGATATATCAGATATATTATCATATTTCTTAGATATAAAGAAAGAAAGAAACAAGAAGGGGGAAGTTCTCATTTCCATTCTTAGAAAATAGTAAAACACAAGTTGGATGGTGAGTCTGTTTCTCTGCCTTCCTCACCCAGGAGAGGTAGTTGAGTTTTACCACACTCCTTTCCTCTCTCCTACCACATATTCTAAAGGAATGATCATCTCTTTGCATGGACCTCCCTCCCTTTGTCCTGATGAGAGACAGAACATGGCAGCAGCCATGGCATTCTAGAACCCTGCCCCAGCCCCAGACAGCATTCTGACTAAGGAAGGTGAATGCCACAAGCCACAGTTAGCCAGTGGCTGGCCTTCCAAAGTAATTTCTCACTTAAACTGGTAGTAAATAAAGTTTTCCTTTAAGAATAGAACAGCTGAGCTGGAGAGATGGCTTAGCGGTTAAGGCGTTTGCCAGCGAAGCCTAAGGACCCCCGTTCAATTCTCCAGAAGGACTCCGGTTCAATTCTCCAGGTCCCACAGAAGCCAGATGCACAAGGGGGTGCACGCGTCCGGAGTTCATTTGCAGTGGTTAGAGGCCCTGGTGTGCCCATTCTCTCTCTCCCTTTCTCTCTTTCCCTCTCTCTGTCTCTAATAAATAAATAAATAAAAATAAAATCTTTTAAAAAATGAATAGAACAGCTGAGAGCCTGATTTCTGGTACACCAAGCTGACAATGAAAAATAATGAGGTGAGAATGTAAAGTAGCAGAGATAGAAAGGATCACGACTCATTTGAGGAATTTTTGAAAGCTACTTCAACTCATTTAGAAAGATAGTCATGAATTTCATGATGAAATAAAACACCTTCATGCAAGCACAACGGATAGTCTAACTGCAGAACACAGTTCTATTTGATAACATGACAGTGTCTCTTTAATATGGAAAAAAATAGAGAGAAACCATGAAGTCCAATCCACCTGTGTTTTCTAGCTTTATTTTCCATTTTGTTAGTTGAATAAATATTTATAGCAAATAATCTCATTAGTTATAAAACCTTAGATTTTTCTATTAATGGGAAAAATGGATGTTAGCATAGCATAAAAGCAATAGAAAATGCCTTGCACAGTTGTTTCTATAAATATTTGAAAGGCCAAGGACAAAGGATAATTACTTAAAAGAGATCACTGAAAAAGAGACAAAGCTCAAAAAGAAGTTAAAGGTATTCAAATCTGTATGGTTCTCATCTAGTATAAAAAGATAGTGCGTTTTATATAACTTTACATAGGGGTCACAGCTAACATTTCTTCAACAATCGCCTAACTACACTTTCCTTTACCAATTATCACATCCTGCACTATATCTTTAGGATATTAGTTAAAAATCATTTTACTAATTAGCTATTGACACTGCTGAAATGAATACTTCTGATAATTTTTGATTTTATGCTTAAATGGCGAAAAAAACTCAATTTTTTGTTATGGGTGTAAAGCTACTCTAAATATAAAATCTATTCATGATCTAATAAATATATCTCACATATGAAAGCTAAAAAATTTGATTTTTAAATTTTTTTATTATTTTTTATTTATTTTTGGAGAAAGAGACAGAGAGAGATAGACAGAGAGGGGGAGGAGGACAGATAGATGGGCGTGCCAGCAGTTTCTCAGCTGCTGTGAACGAAATCCAGATGCGTGCACCCCCTTGTGGGCAAGTGCGGCATTGCTCCCTTGCGTCACATTGCATCTGGCTAAATGTGGGACCTGGAGATTGGAACCACTGGAGATTGGAACCAGCGTTCTTAGGCTTAGCAGGTAGGTGCCCTAGCTGCTAAGCCATCTCTCCAGCCCCCAAATTTGATTTTATAAAAGTAGAAAGTAGAATAATGGTCACTAGAAGAAGGTAGGAGAGAGACCAAAGGGAGGTCACAACTACTACTCAAAAAACAGGTAAATAAAGGGCATCAGGTTTAGTGTCTTGGGTTCAGTAAGGGGACTGCACAGTTCACAAAAATTTACTGTATGTCTGATGCAGAGCTATAAAGGAAGACTCCAACGGTTACAACACAAAGAAACAGTGAATGTTTAAAGAGATAGAAATGTAAGTAATTGCTCAGATTGGATAATCACACATTTTCTACATTTATATTAGTACAGATCAGTATATAATCTTAGTATACAGATTAGTATATAATCAAAAGTATATGATGTTTATATGTTGGTTACAAAGAGAGAAAATGAGAACTAGGGATATATCTCAGTGAAAGAGCTCTTTCTTAGCATGCACAGTCTTTAGTTCAGTCTCTGCTAGCACAAAACAAAATAGAATAACCATAAAAACAGAAGAGAATTTTTTAAAAAAGAAAAATAGTGTATGCATGCTCTCCCTTATTGGTAATGATAGCATAGCACACCATTTATAATTAAGTTATAATCTATAATGAAGTTATAGTCTGTTCAATAAGAGTATTGACACACTTGGAAAGTACATTATTGTTAAGAGGGAAGACTACTGAAATAACACAGGTATGTCCATCCAAGTTTGCACAATCTTAGTCAGTGTTAACCATAAGCTATGCCAGATCCATTGACCATCACGTATCTACTTTGAAATTCCCACAATTCAGAAGGTATTTCAATGAGGACCTGATAACAGGTCTTCCTGTGTTACACACTGATGAGGTAGGTATGTATCTTATTTCATGAAATTGTTTGGGGCTTCTATTCAGATACTATCCATCAGCATAACATGATACATATGTGTCTGTGGATGTTAAATTTGAGCTAGGAAAAAATAAAATTTTCTGGATGTCCCAACAAAAAGAACTGCTTTTGATTTTTAATATAGTGAAATATGCAATTTAGAATAAAACCTAAGTTATCAAGATGCCCTAAATCCAATCCTTTGAGCTGTACACTAGTGAACATCTACAATAAAAATGTGTTAAGAACCGTACATTTTCATTTTCAATGTGCTCTTCAGTCTTTATGACCTTGCAACACATTGTTGAATCCTACATTTTGAAAACTGAGCTCTTATTTCCGATAGTAAGAATTATAAAAAGATTAGAAACTCTAATATTAGCGATCTGAGATTATTCATGTTAGAAACATAGAGTAGTAAGAGAAAAGATTTTGAAAAACAGAAAAGATTATCTAATGCTCAGTATAATGTATTTGTATGATTAACAAATATAAGTATACCAGAAAAAAAGAAATATATCTAAAAATATCTACCTGAAATATTTATGTAAAATATATGTTGAAAATAGTCTGAGTAAGGGAATCATAACAACATATATTACAATAAATTTCACCATGTTTTGTGTGTGTGAGAGAGAGAGAGTAGGAGAGTGAGCAGGAGAGGGGGCAAGAGAGAGGGAAGGAGAGATAATTGGCACTCCAGGGCCTCCAGCCAGTGCAATTGAACTCCAGATGTGTGTGCCACCTTGTGTGCATATACAACCTTGTGCAATTGCATCACCTTGTGCTTCTGGCTTACCTGGGATGTGGAAAATTGATCATGGGTCCTTAGACTTCATAGGCAAGTGCCTTAATAGCTAAGCCATTTCTCCAGCCCTAAATTTTATTTTTAAATTGGTCTGTGATCTTCAGAAAAATCCTGAGACTTCATTCCCTTTTCAGAAGTGATTTTTAAGGTACTTGCCTACCAATAGCTTTTAATATCTCAGAAATCAAAGACACGAAGTTTTTGTGATGTTCCTGGTAGGTTAAAGAAGGCAGAACACATAGTATATAGGTTACAGAGAGCACAGGATAACTATGGGGGCTTCCTAAGAGACTTCAAATGTTAGAAGCAGTTAGTAACAGGACCCGTGTTAGTCAGATGCACAAGGAGGTACATGTGTCTGGAGTTCATTTGCAGTGACTGGAGGCCCTGGCATGCCCACTCTCTCTCTCTGTCAAATAAAAAATAAAAAAAATAAAATATTTTTAGATTTTATAATTTACCATATAAATTAAGGCCTTCATTAGGACATTTTCACCCATACCTGTCAATATACCTTGTTCTTATTTCTCCTTCTCAGCCATCTATGATATAATGGTTAATTGGCTAAAGTAACTGCTACAGTTAAATGAATATAGACCCACTCACCTGTGCTGCCACCATGATGCCACCTGTTGTAGTGAGCTTCATGTTGCTGGATGAACATCCAAACCAGACAGTTTATGAGAGGAAGGAGTTTATTTCTAGCTTAAAGATCCAAGGGGAAGTTGCATGAGTGGTGGAACAAGCTGCTTCCATACCTCCAAACAGAGAGAAACAACCAAATAATCTGCAAAATCTGAAGGCAGCAGCACAAGAGGGCAGCAAGCTGGCAGAGCTCAAAGTGGTCTGTGTATGGCATGATGCAGGCCTGGCCCTAGCCAGACCGCATGGCAGAGAAACCAGGAAGTGGCTTCTGTGAACATGGCATTCTGCGCAGACCTGGCGTGACAACAGCTACAGTCCCATGCTCACAAGAAACCTGCTATGAGATGATCTGTCTGGAGACAGGCTGTCATTGGTCACAAAAAGGGGACCACCCCATACAATGATTGGCCAGTCAAGCCCCTTAAAACCCCATGTACTTCCTCAATAAACGAGTTTGCGGCAGCTCGCCCTCTGCTGCTTTCACCCAATTCCCGAGTCTGTGTCGTGACTCCGCACCTCTCACCCCCAACCAGGCAGAGACCCTACTGTCCCTCCTGGGCTGGCCCTAGGGGGGACCCCAACAGGTCTGCATACTTCTGGAATCAGCTGTGCTCCCAAACACACCTTAGGACTGAAAACCCGAGTCCACTGGGAACTTCCATTTAAAATAGTACACTACCCAACATAATATTATGCAATCATGAAAACCTTACCAAAGGGCAAACTGATGGTGTTGGCCTCTCATAGATATCAGGCTTCAAGACTGTATGCTAAATAAACACCTGTTTCTTATTAATTACCCAGATTTGGGAATTCTGCTATAATAAAACAAAGTAGCCTAATATACTTACTATGTATCAGGCACTGGTCCAGATACACAAATATTGAATGGCAATTTGGACATTATATGCTTGCGTCTAGTAATAAGTAAGAATGGAATGTCTAGGAGCAAACATCCCAGGCTCAAACATTGATTCAATTATTTTTTGAATTCAATATTTTTATTTATTTATGTGCAAACAGAGAGCAATAGAAGAAAGATACACAGGGAGGATGAGAATGGGCATGCAAGAGCCTCTAGCCACTGCAAATCAGCTCCAGATGCATGTGGCACTTTGTGCATCTGTCTTTACCTAGGTACTGGGGCATTGAACTCAGGTAATTAGGCTTTTCAGACAAGTGCCTTAACCACTGAATCATCTCTTGAGCTCCTCAACTCTCTTTTTTAATATACTTTTATTATTATTTTTGGAGAGAGACAGAGAGAGAGGGAGAGGGAGACAGATAGAGAATGGGCATGCCAGCAGTCTCTCAGCTGCTGTGAACGAAATCCAGATGCGTGTGTCCCCTTGTGGGCAAGTGCGGCATTGTGCCCTTGCGTCACTTTGCATCTGGCTAAATGTGGGACCTGGAGATTGGAGCCGGGTTCTTAGGCTTAGCAAGCAGGCGCCTTAACCGCTAAGCCATCTCTCCAGCCCCTCAACTCTTTCTTAATGTTTACCTCTGGGAAGTCATTCTACCTGTCGGTCTTTATTTTCTTCTCTGTAAAACTTCGACATAACCACTCTTAGAATTATTTTTGAAAGTGTTAAAATTTAAAAAGCCCCTAAGCATATCTAGCATAAGCATAAATCAAATGCTTCGAAATGTTTAGTACTATTACGTCTTGAACTCTGGGAAGAACAAAAAGAAGAAACCACAAGAGATTATTGGTTACCAATAATTTGCTTTATTAAATGAATTTTGAAAATTATCTAAAATGAAGTTTATTTGTAAAATAAATGAAGTCTGTAGCTATACAGAGATCAGATGCTATGCACTCCTTGAAAAGATAAATATCATGCCAACATCTTATATCATCCCTCCTTCTGTTCTGTCCAGGCCTTCAGTCACAAAGAGGACTTAGGGAAGCTGAATTTCATATTTCTCAATTAACTATTTTGTGTCATATTCTCTTTTCAAGGGTCACTTTGCATGATACTTAATTTTATGCTTGGTTTCCAACACATTGCTTTTGTTATGCAGGCTTGGCTTAAAGCCCTTATTTAATTCATCTCTTTAGACAGAAACCTCTACAGAACTCCAGGATTTATCCCATGGTCACAGGCAAAACAAACTCCCTCGGCATCTCCCACTCCCTGATGATGATGATGATGATAAGTAGTGCTACATTTCCAGGAACAGCTCAGACTGCACTCATGGCCAATGTCAGTAAAATATATCAGAACTGAAATTTTTGTTGCTGCTTGTTAAAAAAAAAACAGAACGCATTTTGACGATTAAGACAATTTAACTTCAAATGAATTTTAAAATGTAGGCTCCTGTTCATGTTGAATGCATTACAAGTGATCAATCCTTACATATCCGTAAATAGCCATTCTTAGCACAGTTTAGAATCATTGTATCATCACAGAAAACTCTGCTGGTGGCAGCAGAAGCAGAGTATGATGGAAATAATTCCATGCCACGCATGTACGCAATCTTCTTTTGGACAGTTAACTGTTCTCTCCTAGTGATATAATATTTCCTAGCAACTGTCTTACCTAACCTTGCATTCTACTGAGTGGTTAATTTTTGATAGGTGAATTACATGTGTCAATATCTTAACACGTAACCCGATGCAAGAATACAGCCACCATAGAACACTGCAAAAAGAGCAAAAATCATCACTTCAGAAGGTTCTATTATAAACAATTCATGAAAAGGAAACATCCAAATTAATCAATAATTCACTATTTTTAAAAATCTGATTTTATACTTTGGACAAAATACAAAGGTTTTAGCATAAGTAACTTGGAGAGCCTGACAAAAGGGCAAAAATATCAAGGAAACAAAAACAGCAAATCCCTAAACATTTAAAATAAAGGCTAAAAACAAATAATCATTATTCTAATTAAATATAAGAAAAATAAATGAAATTTAAATAAAATTTCTTTAAAATATAGTGGAGAGGGACATTAAAATATTTTAATAAAATATATGGTATGTGGACCTTTCCTTTTATTAAAGAGTAGCATTTATTATTTTATTTTTGTATGTGTGTGTGTATGTGTGTATGACATGTGTGGGTAGATGAGTGTGTGTGTACGTTTGTATGCATATGTGATTACAGAGGCCCTTGAAAATGGTGTGTGTGTGTGTGTGTGTGTGTGTGTGTGTGTGTGTACAGATATGACCATGGAGGCCAGAGAAGATGGTAGGTGTGTGTGCATGTACCCATGTGAGTGTGGAGACTGGAAAAGTTGGTGGTGGACTTGTGCATTGATCTTACCCCTTGCTTCCTTGAGACAGAATCTTTCAATGAGCCTGGAGCTCCCATCTTTCAGTTAGACAGGCAAACACAGGATCTCCAGAAATCTTCTTGTCTCTGGCCCCTCAGTCGTGAGGTTACAGGTGTGTGTGGTCATGCCTGGCTTTTCTCCATGGGTCCTGGAGATTGAACGCATGCTTGTGCAGAAAGTGCTCTTATACCCTGAACCATATGTCCAGCCCTGATAGTCTCTCTGTTGAATGCTATATGCATTTAACTTTTTTGATTCTGAAAGTGTATCATAAGCATCATTTAACCACCTTTATTATTCATTTAAGATTGTTTAATGGCATTGTTTTCTAATGTAGTTATTTAAAAATCTTAGCAGAAATATATGACCTTATTAAAATATTACATTGGGGCTGGAGAGATGGCTTAGCAGCTAAGGCACCTGCCTGCTGGTTCCAATGTCCAGCGGTTCCAATCCCAGGTCCCACGTTTAGCCAGATGCAAAGTGACGCAAGGGGCAATGCTGCACTTGCCCACAAGGGGGCACACACATCTGGATTTCATTCTCAGCAGCTGAGAGACTGCTGGCGCGCCCATTTCTGTCTCCCTCTCCCTATCTCTCTCTGTCTCTCTCTCCAAATAAATAAAACATAATAAAAAAATTAAAAATATTACATTCTGTTTCTACTTTGAATCATCTTCTATTTACTTATTTATTTATTTATTTATTTACTATTTGTTTTTTTTATTTACATAACTTGTTAACACATGCTTAAAATCCCTTACCCTGGGGCCCACTCACCCAGGTCCTGGGAGCAGAAGAACAAGTAGGACTAGAAGCATGCAGTTTATCCCACTAGGGGAGGCAATCACTAACCAAACAGCTACTGATGAGTTTACAGTTACAAATGGGAAAAAAAATGAATTTGTGAGCATTTATTTAGAGAAGAATGGGAGGAAAGGAAAGGCAAGTCCTTCTGAAGAAAGCCTTTTAAATGACTGCCAAAGCTTCTGCAAAGGATTGTTTTTCCTGGAAAAAAAAAAAAATGGTCTCAAACGAGGGAAACATTGACTAAAAGCTGGTATCATCTTCACAAATGAAGCTGAGGGCAGTGGCAGGAAGCGGAGACACAGTGTTGATTGAATTGCACTGCCTCTTAGATAATGCATGTTAGAGTGATGTGAAACCATGAATATGCTTGAAGCAAACAGGAAAATGAAGAGTGTCACTGTGAGAAGATTAGTCTTGCTCCAGGATGGAGAAGGAGTAGAGAAGATGTGAGCAAACATTTTGGTAAACATGTTAGTTCAAATGAGACAAGACAGTAACTTTGATAAAGCCAGAGTAGGTGAAGATACAGAGATGTCAATGAAAACTATATTTAGAAAAGAAAAAGAAATTTATTGTATATTAAATGTAGACTAAAAGGGCAATGAGGCCAATGGCAGAAATGACTCCAAATTCTGATTGGTAGAACTAAATGGGACATCAAATTCTTAAGGTAGGAGACCAGGAAAAGCTTTAATGGGAAATAGTGTGAATTGGACATGTAAGGACAGTCTTCCAAATACAAATGAATAAAATATGAGGGCTGGAAAGTTGGCTTAGCAGTTAAGGGGCCTGGCTGTGCAGACGAAGAATGCCCCTCGATTCTCCAGGTCCCACGTTTAGCCTGATGCAAAAAGTGAAGCAAGGGTGCAATGCCTCTCTTGCCCACAAGGGGGCGCACATGTCTGGAGTTCGTTCATAGGAACGGAGAGGCTGCTGGCGCTCCCATTCTCTCTTTCTCTCTCTCTCTCTCTGTGTCTCTCAAAAATTAAAAAAAAAATAAATATGATAATTAACTACTATAGCCCCAGTCTCACAACCCAAACAAAACTTTGGCAAATCAGCACATACACACACACACACACACACACACACACACACACACACACACACACACACTCTAAGGAGAACAGAGCTTCACTCTCCCCTGAGCTGGCTAGGATCCAGTTCTGAGACATGTTTGCCTGCAGCAATTCAATAGTTGGCCACAAGCTGTTTCTTCCCATCAGGGTGGAGCATGGCAATAGCAGAAAGGTGGCTATGGATATCTGGAATACCACCAGCAGCCTCTGCCTATCCCAGCTATAACCTGAGACCACCCCACATGGTCTTTAGGGTCTCCCAAGAACAGAGCTGGGAAAGTCCACAGCTAAGTGAGCCTCCTTTCTGAAGTGCAGTCCACCCACTATTGTACAAGCTAAACAACAGACAGAGGGACATGGAGAGATGGAATTGTGCACTTGGAAACTGTTATAGACACCACAGCAGAGTCAACAGTGTTGTGAGCACTAGGGACCAACAACCCTTTCTGGGAGGTCTGGGGTTCTCACTGTCATACACAAGGTGACCATGGTATGGCTCTTCTCACCACCATTTATACTCCATCACCTGGCTGGCTTCCTCCTAGAAATATATAAGTAATTGACAGAAATGACATGCTGGACTTAATTTTGACATCACCTTCATCTTGTCCTTTCTCTTTACTTTCAAATTCTTTCACTTCTTCCTCATTCCAAATCGTAATCTCTGTCTATTGCCTCCCCTGCAAAGTAGCACACAACTCACTGGTTCTGCTGGGAAGTGTCCAATGTCAAGTCAGAGGCTAGCATGAACTCAGAATCTCTATCGGAATGATTCTGTCTCCAGAGGCTGTCAGTGAGCTGAAGAAGTTGAAAAACACACAGTGTTTCTGCTTGTTCTTGATGGTTTTGACTAATGCTTTTTCTTCCAGTCAGTCGTTCCCATCACAGTCCACAGCGTTGGGACCTTGGAAGCAAAATGGGTCAGCCTTGTGTGACTCTGACTTCTTCTTGGACGTCTTGTCAGGACAGGCATGGTGAAGGGGTCATTGGGTTCAAAGTGGAACTCTGGCATAAAGAATGAAGTATGTCCTGGATCTGAAAATGCCGCATTAATATCCTATTGGTGTTTCCTGTGCGGCTTATCATAATGCTACACCAGCTTGTGGGACATGTCCTCATGGGTAGGAGGTGACCCAGGACTCTAAGACTCCTCTGCATATCTTTTTTTTTTTTTATGGTTTTTTCGAGGTAGGGTTTCACTCTAGTCCAGGCTGACCTGGAATTAACTATGTAGTCTCAGGGTGGCCTCGAACTCTTGGCGATCCTACTACCTCTGCCTCCCGAGTGCTGGGATTAAAGGCATGCGCCACCACGCGTGGCTCCTCCTCTGCATATCCTATTGCTTCTTCTTTCTTGGCTCTGACTCCTTGGTTTTCCTAGTCTCCAACCAGATTGTCCTCCCGCTCATTTTTACTGTGCTTTTCTGATTCAGAGTCTACATGTCCTCATGGGTAGGAGGTGACCCAGGACTCTAAGACTCCTCTGCATATCTTTTTTTTTTTTTTTTATGGTTTTTTTGAGGTAGGGTTTCACTCTACATATGGGTGATGAATTCTATTGTCAAATCGAGGCCAGGGCAGTGCTGTGCACCTCGTAGACAGGCTGTCAACATCCTCATAGAACGAGGTCTCTGTATGTGTACACCTCACTGGAAGCTGCTTTATAGAAGTAATTCTCCTTTCCATAATTTGGGTAAAGTATCCTCTTCCCTGCGAGGAGTGTGAGAGGAAGCTTCAGTCTGTAAGCTTTTCTGTATTTCTTGCATTTTCTGCAGAGTCCATGGAATCTGCAGGAACCGCATCCAAAAACCCATTACCTGCCACTTGAATTCCTTTGTCCCCTGACACATCCCCCAGCAGTGGCACCCAGCCCTTCTCCATGAATTAATTTCATGACTAAGCATAGGGTGGGAAGACGGGCCATATTATGAATAATAAACTGCTAGAGTAGAAAATAGGAGTTCCAAGCATGTGACCTCAGCTGTTACCAAATGGCCAGGTAAAAAGGACGAGTCTATAAACTTGAAAGAAAATGACCTTTCAGACAGATCCAAAGAAATAACTAGTAAGTAAAATGACCTCTACAGTGTTAAGATATGAATTAAAAAATATTCTTTAGGCCGGGCGTGGTGGCGCACGCCTTTAATCCCAGCACTAGGGAGGCAGAGGTAGGAGGATCACTGAGAGTTCGAGGCCACCCTGAGACTACATAGTTAATTCCAGGTCAGCCTGGACTGGAGTGAGACCCTTCCTCGAAAAACCAAAAAAAAAAAAAAAAAATTCTTTAGGTTTGACTGAAAAGATCACTAGTAAAAGTTGAAGCAACAGTGTAAAAATAGAAGCCAGCCTGGAATGGGGATTCAGGAAATTAAGGTAAGTTCTGGAAAATTTTACTAAAAATGGGTATGAAAATATTAAGGCTGTAGAAATTGTGTGTGTGTGTGTGTGTGTGTGTGTGTGTGTGTGCAAAGAATGTGTGCTTCCCAGGAAGAAACAGGTGTTTGAATGTTAAAGAGACCATTTAGGTGAGTTTATGAAAGAGCTGTAGTCTGCATGTTGCAATACACAGTGTTCTTGAAGTTCATTCTTGCTCTGAAAATAGCAACTTCACACATTTAACTCCTTTTACGCATGCCTATGCTGCATCATAGGCAGGGGAAGTGACACATCTATTTATGCACATGAGAAACTGGAGACTTACAATATTATTCAATTAATCAGCTGTAGAACTGTGGCTTTCGGCTTGCAGTTCAATACCTGATTAATGGTCTCACATGACATTAGAACACAGTACTGAAAGAAAATATTATCATAAAAGGAATAAAAACCTTGAAGCAGCTTGTGTTTCTTGCTTTAAAAAAGAGAAATGGGAAAAATTTAGGAAAACAGTTTGTAAATAAAAGTCCACATTGGCTCATTGGTCTCATAAAGTCCGCTGTAAAGTCATTCTGAAAACTCTGAGTATATTTATGTGATTTTCTTAGGATGTATGTCTTTTAGATATTTTTTTTCTTATGCAGTAAAAGCACCACACCTGATTTATTAGTGGCTGCACTTAGTGTTACAACATGAAATTTATCAAATAAAATTTGCTACAGTTGGCCTTAGCTATTTCCCACTTTGTATATTATGTCCTTTTACGATCCAATTAATAATATATTAAACCCAAGTATCCTCAATGCTCAGTACCATTTCGATTTTCCTAAGTCCTCACAATGGAATTTTATTAATAATTCACGACAGTGTGCTAAATCACGAAAGCTCTGCCAAAGTGTTGTCATGTCATCTGGCCCAGACCCTTCCCAAAACTTGGCCTTGTTTGTTGTACACAAATGCTATTGGCAAAAGTCCACAGGAAAACATGTTTCTGCCAATCAAATCCCAGGAGGTTAGGGGCAACCTGTTCATGGATTCACATAGCTGATTCAATTCTCCAAAATATAAAGCTTTGTGACAAATGTTTTATTTTTTTTTTTCCTGAAACAAATGTGCTAGCCCAGTATTTAAATGTTGTGAGTTGTTAAAAAAAAATATCTTGGAATTTTATTTGTAAAGAAGGAGGGCATATAAAAAAATGAGAATCATTCCAAGAATCAAGGATATATAATGCATTCATTTAAGATTCCTAATAAACTCAGAATGGCTGATGGTTGAGGATAGGTGACTTAAAACAAGATTGAAGAATAACATCAAGAAGGTAAGTTTCCAGCTTTCAGTACTGCAACAAGAAAGACAGTGCGAGAGGGAGAGGAGTGAGTCTCTGGATTTTGACAAAAATCTGTAGACAATAAGATCTGGGGAATTGTGCAATGCCCTTGAGATTCCAGCCCTCTTAGTGGAGGAAAAATAATCTGAAAGTGGACATGTAGGAAGGATAAGCAGACTGGTTTCACTCTACCAGCATCACATCTCTTGGGTTATATCAATAAAGGCTTTCTTCGGCCACAGTTTATTCCACAGAGAAAATCTGGAGCAAACTGACCAGACTCCTTCCCCAACCTTACAAAATAATGCAGAGGTCCCCGTGTCTCACTTAGGGCATGAACACTCTGACCATTCAGAGACAGCTGGGAAGAAGTGAAGAGAAGTGAGCACACAGGAAGCCTAGCCCATTCTCACTAACTCCCTGTAGATCTTGCTGATCTGCTTAAGGACAGTATACAAAAGGCATGATTAATAAGAAAAGCTAAGTTAAATAACATGTATCAAAGCTTAAGAAAGAGGCAACTAACAAATAAATAAAAGTATACATGAAAAAATAGTATAACATATCAGAAAAATGAAAAGGATCGTGGGATATTAATCTAAACAGCTTCATACCAACTAATTATATGAGCTAGAGAAATACATATGTTCCCATAAACATAAACCTACCCAGTCTAAATCATGAATGGAAAAGCTTAACAATCCAATGTCATGTCAAGGAAAGAGATTAATTATGTAATCAAAAATATCTTTGATAGTCAAGCCTATGACAGCTGGCTTCAGTGGTGGATTTTATCAAATCTTTCTATTATTTCTAAATAATAATGGAGAGGCAACATGTCCAAATATCTTATTAGACTGACGTTAACATGATTGCAAATTCAGATAAGGACACTATAAGTAAGAGAAGAGAGAGACCAATATTTCTAGTGAACAGTGATGCAAAATTTCTCTATGAATGGTAACAAATAATATTCTGAAGCACAGGGATGTGCACTGTGATCAAAATAGATTTGTTTGTAGGATAGAAACATGATTCATTATGCCTCAATCAACAAAAATGATGCATATCATCAAGAAAATTAAGGACAAAAGCTATACGATCATCTCATGATCATATAATATATGTGTGAATTATTTTTTTAATTTCAACAAATTAGATATAGAAAAAGAAGTGCATGGCTAACATCACACTCTGTGTGACAACCTGAAATACTCCTGATACTATTAGGAATAAAACAAAAATTTAAAAATAAAAATAGGCAACAAAAATAAAGGAGTTAAGGCACTTGCCTGAAAATCCTAAAGACCTGAGTTCAATTTCCTAGTATCCGCATAAAGTCAGACACAAAGTAGCTCAAGGATGTGGAGTTCATTTGCAATGGTTAGAGACTCTGCCATGCCCATTCTTCCTCTGCCTCTCTCTGCTTGAAAATAAGATTTAAAAATGAAAAAAAAAATAATAATAAGGGTGTCAAAACCAGAAAGGAAAGGAAATCATCTCTACAAATATGGTCTGATATATAGAAAGTCTTAAATACTCCTATAGTAGGTGAATTTAATATGGAGCCTGGTAGAAAATCAGTTATGTGTCTATATAGTAACTTTCTACAAAAAGAAATTGGCAATGCAGTTGACAAAACCAAAACTAAAAAACAGAAATGTTTTGGCATAAGTGTCATCAGTCAACGAAAGATCTGAAGACCAAAGACAAAATCATAGATGAAGAAACTAGACATGAAATAATGGAAACATATCCTGTGTTCATGGATTGTATGCATCAATACTTCTGAAATCTCAACCATGAAAGGAATCCAGAGATTCAGTGAGGGTTCTGGGCAGGCCACAACGAAAGGTGACACTTTGGTATTTGAGAAAACAGTAGGAGCAGTAGTTCTCTCTGACCTTCTACTACCATACCTCATAAAGCAAATCATGATTGTGTAACTTCACTCCAATATATATCACTGGCATTCTTGCCAGAGGAGACCTCACTGTACAAAGAGGAAAGAAAGGAAGACACAGAGATGATCCAGATAATCTTACTAGGCTACTCAAATCTATTTCCCTCATGCCTGTCCTCCATTCATATTTCTACATGGATGGTCACATAAGACAGTATTCCATGTTACCATGGTCTTCATTTATGAAGATTTTTACATCATGTAGAACCTCTGCTAAACCAATTTATTGTGCTTTTCTCTTACTTTTGCTATAGGAGTCTCAACCATGAACCCAGAAAAAGGGTAAGGTTGAAATACCTTCACTTTATAAATGTAATCACTAAAAGTTCTAATGGTAACTTAACAAAAATAGAAATACTCCCTAATATTTAATATAATCACAAAAATCTCTGAATAGCCAAAACTTTCTTAAGCACAAAGAACTAACAAAGTTGGTCTGGAAGCATCATATTATTGATTTCAAATTAAATTGAAAGGTTATAGTAACCAAACAGTTTGGCACCAGTATAAAGCATATACACAAATGGAGAATAATAGAAATCTCAAAAATAACCCAACACATGTATGGCCAAGTAATTTTTTCTCAGGGTAGGGTTTTACTCTAGCCCAGGCTCACCTGGAATCAGACTCAGTTTGGCCTTGAACTCACAGTGATCCTCCTCCCCCAGCCTCACAAGTGCTGAGATTACTAATTCTTATTTTTATTTTTATTTTTTGTGTATGTGAGAGAGAGGTAGTGGATAGATAGATGAGAGAGAGATACATACATACATACATACATACATACATACATACATAGATGATAGATAGATAGATAGATAGATAGATAGATAGATAGATAGATAGATAGATAGATAGATAGATAGATAGATAGATAGATAGACAGACAGACAGACAGACAGACAGACAGACAGACAGACAGACAGACAGAAGGGAACATTGAGAAGTGATGAGCTAGCCAGGCATGGTGGCACATGCCTTTAATCCCAGCACTTGGGAGGCAGAGTTAGGAGGATCACTGTGAGTTCAAGGCCACCCTGAGAATACATAGTTAATCCAGGTCAGCCTGGACCAGAGTGAAACCCTACCTCCAAAAACCAAAAAAAAAAAAAAAAAAAAAAAGAGAGAGAGAGAGAGAGAAGATGGGTTGATGACTATGCCCACAGGCATAGTTTCACAGGCATCTCAGTCAGTTCTATTTCTAAAATAAAATGCCTGCAGCAAGTTACTTTTTAAAGTAAAAAAGGTAATTCCCGACTCTGCTGGCTCTTAGGTTCATCAGCATTTGGAGAAGGTCTCCCAATGGTGGCTAAAAAGAAGAAAAATATCCACATGAAGAAGGCACATAGAACATAGAGTTGGCTGGAATGATAACATGTCAACCTTAAGGTTGAATGGTCCTAGAACTCCTGTGTGACACTTATGAAGGTGGTGCCCCAATGACCCAACCACTTCCTCTGGGACCCACTGCTTAGTGTTTTCATTACCTTAGCAATTCCACACATGGAACTGAGCATCTGATACAGAACCCTCCAAGGGATGCTCCTGTCTGAGCTTGACCATGGGCTATCCTTATCCAATCTCATCATGGCATGAGACATCTCAGGGCCCTGCTCTTTGAGTTTATGGAGTAAACATCCAAACAATTGACCAAACAAAAACTGAAAAATTACACCAAAAGGAAGGGAGGTCTGTATTCTCCGGCACTGCAGTTTCTCAGAGAATTTCTTAGGCTTTCAACTCTGCTTATATTTCAGTGCCCTCTAAGGGGGAATTTGCAGATTCCACTGTTCTGGCAGAGATTCTGATTTAATTGACCCAAGGAATGGCATAAGCACCAGTGCTTTTTCTTCCTTTTACTTGTATGTCACATAATGTGATTCCACTGTAATTAAAACTAGTGCCTCAGGACTTCTCAGTGATGTGGACTGGATAGGGGCCAGGACAGGTTGGTGGGTTTGTGAATTCCTGAAGCTAGCCTTAGTCAAGTGTTTGACTGGGACTTTTATCTAGCTAAGTGAGGGCAGGCTGGCATTCTAAGCAAAAGAAGGTGCTAAGACACAAAATGAAATTGGTGTTTGATTAAATTAAACATCCTTGTGAAGGAATGCAGAATGTTAGAACTTGGATCTCTGAAGAAAAAGTGGCTCTTTTATTCTGGCAAACTTCACCATCACGTTTCCAGTTCTTATAGATGCCACCTTTGAAGCCAGATTTAATTAATTTATTTATTTACTTGAGAAAGTGAGAAAGAGGAAGACAGAGAGAGAGAGAGAGACAGAGAGAGAGAGAGAGAATGGGCACTCCAGGGCCTCCAGCCACTGCAAACAAACTCCAGATGCATGCACCCCCTTGTGCATCTGGCTTAAGTGGGACCTGGAGAATCAAACCAGGATCCTTTGGCTTTACAGGCAAACACTTTAACTGCTAAGCCATCTCTCCAGCCCTAAAGCCAGATTATTTTTAATGGTAAGAGAAGTGTAATTTTCATTTTCATTTGAAGTAAACCTCAGATATTTCACAATAATCTTACCTTCTTTTAAAATTTCAAATATCTAGGACTGGATAGATGGCTTATTGGGTAAGGTCTTGAGTGCAAAGCCTAAGGATGCAGGTTCAATTCCCCAGTACTCATATAACCCAGATGAATATGGTGGTGCATGTGTCAAGAGTTTGTAGAAGCTAGAGTCCCTGGCATGCCCATTCCCCCCCCTCTCTATCTGCCTGTTTTTTCCTTTCTCTTTCAATAAATAAATTAAATTTAAAAAAAAACACCTGAGTGCTTTAAATAAATTTTAAATACTTAGATGCTGTATAACATCTTTCTTCAATTCTGATGAACAAACACTACTAAGAACTACTAAGAACTGCCCTGGAGGGGATGCATGTTTTCTGTCCCATGTCTGATTTTTTTTTTTCTTGAAACAATGCAATTGTTATTACTTTGAATATAACATTTAAAATTACCAATTTACCATAAAGTGGTATGAATGTCCTTTTGGATTTTAAAGATGAAAATATTTTTTGTTTGATTTGCTCCCGATCATTAACCTATCACAAAATTCCATCAGAACTTCCTGAGAAGTAACTGCTAAATTCTACCCTCTCTTCCCACTTCCAAACACTCCATCCTCACTTCTTTGTTGGGCACACTACCTTCACTCACTGTAGAATAAAAACCAACATTTAAAAAATATATTTTATTTATTCATTTGCGAGAAACAGAGAGAAAGTGGCAAATAAAGAGAGATAATGGGTGTACCATGGCCTCTAGCCACTGCAAATGAACTCTAGACACATGTGCTGCCTTGTGCATCTGGCTTTATGTGGGTGCTGAGGAATTAAATCTGGGTCCCTTGGCATTGCCAGCAAGCATCTTAACCACTAAGCCATTTCTCAAGCCAGAATATACATTTTAAAATGTAGAATTCACTAATCTTGCCTTTTCAAATCTTTCTATATCACTGACAAGGCAAATTCCAAACCCTAAGCCACTCTTTAAATCTTTTAGAGAAAGCTGGTGTCTGAACTTCCATGAATATGAACATTTAGTCATTCTCTTTGGGAATTACCAAGAGAAAGAAAACCATTTACTTCATTAAAACCTGGAGTTCCTATCTTGCAGAGAATTTTATTTGTTTGTTGTTCTACTGGGGACTGAACTCCAGGGATTACAAATGCAAGAAATGCCATACCACAGAGCCTCGTCTTCTGTAAAGTGCCTGGCACGTAGGAATAAGTCACTAGCGTTCATGACATTGCTGCTTATTGACCATAGAGCAGTTTCTAAGATATTGTATGATTTATTTCTTGTAAAATGGGCCTGTCAGCCTGTTGGATTGTTGTAGGACTCTCTCTGTCTCTCTTTGTGTGTAGACACACACACACAAACCAGGTATACAGTACAGGAGGTACTCACTAAATAGAAATTCTTATTTACATTTTCTTTTCCTTCCTTCTTTCTTCTTTTCTCCCTTTCTTCTCGCCCTCCTTCCCTTCCTACCTTATATTTTCTTTGTTTCTTTACTTTCTTTATCTTGCTTCCTTTTTCTTTTCCTTCCTTCCTTCCTTCCTTCCTTCCTTCCTTCCTTCCTTCCTTCCTTCCTTCCTTCCTTCCTTTTTCCACCCTCTCTGCTTATTTCTTTAGTTTCTTTTGTTTGTTTCTTTCTTTCTTTTTCCTTCCTTCTTTCTTTTGTTCTTTCTTTCTTCTTTCATCTTTCATATGATTTAATAACACATTCTCATTTCTCTATCATGAAAATCCCACACTTGGGAGAAAATGGCAGTCCTTCTTCAAAAAGGTTAATTTGTCTCATGTAAGATTCAAGGACTGATGATGGACAGAAGTGTTATTTCTCCTTTCTGCAGTGGGAGTTGATGCCAGAGAAAACATCAAAACCTAGCCTGCCTGTTTTTGTTTTAGTATGTGTCATAACTTAGAGATTCAAAGGATCTTTGCTTTTTAAGATTCCAACTGAAAAGGAATTGTTTATGGTATCTGCAAAGATAAGAACAAAATTTGCTAATTAGAAATTGAAAAACTTTGTCAATCAATGGGTCTTTGTTGTTAGGTTTTGATCATGGCCCAGGAGGAGTTTTGCATTTGCCTAGACACATACAAAAGACCATTTGTTAAAATAGCAAAGGAACAGCAAATACTGTCTGTTTTTAAGCTTATTCAGATGACATTGCAAGTAGAAAGACAGCTGTTTACTATCTCACCAGTAAACCTGTTTTGGGCACAAAAGAGGAATCTGAAAAAGCAACTTATTTAGGCTTAAGCACTACTCATGTTGATTTTCCCAACCAAACACCACCTGGAAGAAATTATCTAGCTCTCAATAAGAGAATCCGAACTGGAGACAGAATCTATTGGAAAATGAGAGGAAATTTTATACATTAGTATGAGGATCTTTCTTTTCCCTACCATTCCTCCTTTTATCTGTGTGACAAATTAGAGAAGTCTGAATGATGGAAGAGCAAAGAGAAAAGAGGCTTCCAAAGTGTGGATGGAAAGTTCTAATATGACAGAATGCATAGAAACGTTTAGTTTTATAATTCTCTATTTCATTCATAGACAGATATTTAGGTTGATTTGGTTAATAGAAGACATAAGTTATTGGGATGGAAATGTTATTGAAAGGACTTTTTGACTCCTGGGGAACTGCATATAAGAAGTGTGTACCTTACCTTTCGGAAACAGGGTTGAGGGTCCCAAAAGAACTGAGTCGTCCTGCAAAGGTGGGCTATGGCTTCTTACCACAAACATATATTTTTGGAACAATATTGAAACTTTACCAGCAATAATTCATGTTCTCTTTCCCATGAAACACTTACTTTTCAGTCCAAGTGAACTTCCTGGCCATATTTTCTCCTTGGATCTGAACGCAGAAGAATTTTCAAACTGCACAAAGGAACTTTGAGGGCTTTCTCCTTGATTGTCCTACGGTGTCTGCAATGCATTCAAAAGATCACTCTCATTGTGCTGCCTCTCCTAAATCAAGCATATTAATGCCACCCAGGAATCAGATCCACTGTCACTGTCCTTGCATTGAACACTGGGGTGAGCAGAGGTGAGTGCCCTGGCAGGACAAGCCTGCTAATGAAGCATGGCTTCTGACCAGATCCAGCAGAGCATGACCTGACTAGAGATGAGTGCCCTCAGCCCTGTGCACATCTTAATACCAAGCTTGCCCTGAGTGGGACTTGAATTCCACCTCAGAAGCAACATTGTATAAACTTAATGAATTGTGGATATTCACATCTAGCCTCTGAAATAAAAATAATAATAACCTTCTTCCGATTAGGTACTTCTGTTGAAATAAAGAGATCTCTCTTCTACATAGTGTGATCTTATTAGAGGAGAAGATCTGGAGTCAAGTTTTACCTTCCAAGGCATCCTTGTTTTGTATGTTTTAGAATGTTTTCTTTAATATAAGTCCATGCCACAGTTACGCACTTCCAAACTAATTTGACAGCTAACACATTAGCTCAAAGAAAGACCCCCAACTGAGTATTCATTGAGTATGTTTATGATGCTGTGTGTCTTCCACACAAGGAAGTGAATAGAAGTTTTAATCTTGGCAACCCTACAGAGAAAGAGAAAGAATTAAAGTTCTTATTTATGGAAGCACATTTAAGGTAATAGCTTCAGAAATATCTATGTCAAAGATTAGGGGGTGGAAGGGATGGCAGATTATATAGGACAGCTAGTTAAATTTGGACTCCAGATATACACAAAACACTTTTAGTGTACTTCCAAATATTCCAAATAGACTTTCACTAAACAATGGTGTTGGACTGGGAAGATAGATTAGTCAGTAAAGTGCATGCTAGATCTTCAACCTCTAAGTCCACAAAAATAGGCATACTGTGTGCCTATAATCTGAGCACTGCAAAACTGGAGATAAGATGCCTGGAGCTCAGGGGCCAGTCTAGCCCTTGATAAGAGATCCTGTCTCAAGAAGATGGACAATGTACCTGAGGAACAATACCTGAGATTGTCCTCTGGCCTACACATGCATGCACATACACATTCACCTGCCCAGAAGTACACCTGTACACACATGCATGTGCACATACACGAGCACAAAAAAAAAAAACAAAAAACTTGATAATCTGGAAATTAAATGTAACTAGCTATTCAACTTTTTATCTGAAAACCTTACCAAGAAACAATCTTTGAACCATAACTGGGTTAAATGTTTAAATTAAAGAGAGCATTCTCAATTCAAAATAAAGCTCTTTCTAGAAAGGGAACAAAATATAAAAAGTCTATTCTGATCCAAATATAAATGACTATGGCCCAAGGAGATGGATTTAGGCTGCCTCACATGACATATTCACCATGGATTTGAGTTGCACGGACATTTTAGTCACAGAAAAAATACAATTGTAAATCGACATATTTATGTTCACGGGGACATTAAGCAGCATGATGAGTTGTGTCACGTTGAGAATAACTCTACCACAGATTGTAGGTTCTCTCTAATGACCTTCTTAGCTGTTGGGTTGGTAGAAACTAGGGTTTTTGATCCCAAACATTTTGTCTGACAATCAAAAAGGAATGTGAGGGGCTGGAGAGATGGTTTAGCAGTTAAGGCACCTGCCTGCTAAGCCTAAGAACGCTGGTTCCAATGTCCAGCGGTTCCAATCTCCAGGTCCCACGTTTAGCCAGGTGCAAAGTGATGCAAGGGCTCAATGCCACACTTGACCACAAGGGGGCGCACACATCTGGATTTCATTCGCAGCAGCTGAGAGACTGCTGGCGCCCATCTCTATCTGTATCTTCCTCTCCCTCTCTCTCTGTCTCTCTCTCAAAAAAAAAAAAAAAAAAAAAAGGGATGTGAGGTCAGATGTAGATGCAGATGATAAATGACCACTAAGAGGAGCAAAAACGGCCAGATAGTGTTGACTCTGGGTCTGCTATATTGCCACTCTTAATAATATTAGCAAATTCTAATTAGCCAGTATGTTAAATTTTGACTTAAGTGTAGTTTCTTTGAGGAACTTCATTTCACAGTATAGAATAGTAATTGATTGAGGAAAGGTGAGGAGAAACATACAAGATCTGTTCAAGTAATGAAGAAATACATTTATTTATATAAAAATAGGTAAGGCAATTATCAGTGGGGTGGATTTGAAACTAATCTCATGTTAATCTCTTGGCTTGGAGACACTACTTGATGTGGTAGTGAGAAGATAACTTTATACAAGGAACTGTGTGCATTTGGTCTTATTTGTCACTCTATAAATAAACCTTGTAAAATTGGTTCTTCATAAGTGAATGATTATAAATGAAAACATCTTATAGATGTTATAGAAGTGTTAAGGTTATTAAATTATACATTAATGATTCTGGTTAATCGGTTATTTAACCATCTACTTTTGAAATAATCTTGTTCTGAAAAAAAAATCACATTATACTTTCAACTTCAACCTGGGTGAACTGAATTTAACTGAGTAAAAAAATCTGATATGCTCTTTTATCAGTTTGAGTTGTTACATACACAAAAGTTGCCCAAGTTCTGAGGAAGTCGTGCTTAACAGTTATTGTGAATGAAGGAAGGCCAAGGAAGGGAAGCAAGCAAAACAGGGGAGGGCCATGCTGGCAGTTTAACACCACAGAAGAAGAGAAGACGAGGAAAAATGAGTAAGAAACATTCTTATACTAAAGCATTAAAAAGATTTTGTCCATGCCAGTGGGGAATCTTGGAGCCCCATTAGCTAAATTCTGTATCTCAAAGAAATAACCCGACAGAAGTTATCCACCCATCCTCACTCATGGGATGAGAGCAGCCCTTAGAGACTTGGCTGCCTTGCAATTGTAGGGATGGTTCAAGATGCTGCAGAGGAGAAGCACAAGAGCCATCTGTCAAATGAATGGTAAATAAAAGTGGAAAATTTTAATAATTAGATTAATGCAAATTAAATTTGAAAGAGTGTTTTAGTATTACCCATGAAAGAATTTCTTTAGCCAGGACACCTAGGAACCATATGAAGATATGAGAAGCCTTTTGTCATAGACAGCTTCATGTTGCACAAACTGACAGCAAGCAGGACTCCAGAGCACAGACTGTTCTGCATACCTTTGGGGTGGAAATCAGACCTACCCCCCAGTGCAATTTAGGACCAGACACCAGAATCTGTCCTCAGTGACACTTCCTCCAGCCAAGCAGCTGAAGACCCAAGTCTTCAACAGCTTTATATAAGAAAATATAGAATAGTATTATAGAAAATATAGAATAGTATTGTAAAACATTTATAAGAGATCAAAATGTATAACATATATGAGTAAAACTTCAATATATTAAATATGAGTCCTGAATTGATTCATTAATTAAACACAGTTACAACCAAATTTCTACATTGCCAAAACATCAGAAGAGTCATTTTACTGAAAATAATGTGCAATTTTCTAATAAACACCTACATCTCAGTACATAGATGTAAATTTCAAACCACATTATACATTACATTCAAACCTCACATATTGGCAAAAATTTCAATAACTATATGGGAACAGCAGAATATTACAGTGTACACTTGGCATTATTAATTAGTACCCCGAATTCATCAAAGATATGGTATTGTAACCTAACCTTATAATTTCATTTCTATCTATGAACACTAAAACTCAGATGACATATAATAAATCTGGAAACCCTAACCAATAAAACAAAGCAAAAAGTTGAGAATCAGTAACTTTCTATTGATAGGTTAGAAAAATATATTGTACCATACAGATACTATAAATTTTACAACAATGAAATGAATAAAATATAGTTTCAGACAAAAGTAGATGAATTTTGACATTGATTTTGAAGAGCATCCCAATTACATGCAAATATAAAACATTTACACTTATTAAAAATTGGAGAATGTGTGAAACTTGACAAACTTTGACACATGAATTTATTTTACCAAACTGTAAAGAAAAACAAAGAAATAAATAGCAATTCAGGGAAACAGTCATTTCTCTCCACCCACACCCTTCCATAAATGTTTGGGAATCACTTATTTGTTTACTCTTCCTAGAGTTTTGCCTCTTTTTTTTTTCATTTTTTTTTTTTTATATTATTCTGATTTTACATTCATAGTATTGGTTCCATTGTCCTCCTCCCTGTCCTCCCACTTTCAAAGGGACCCTCATCAATGGGGAATGTGGGTCGTGCATTGTGGGGGTAGTCAAGAGTTCTTGGGTTTAGGCCCCAGTCTCTGTGCATAATGCCCCAACTTGTGACTCTAACAATCTTTCCACCCCCTCTTCCGCGAGTTTCCCTGAGCCACATTGGGGTCATTTTAGTTCTGTTTCAGTGATGAGGTTTTGGGAGCCTCTGTGTCTCTGGATGTCTGGCTTAGTAGGAGTTGGATGTTCTGTGTTTATCTCCTTCAGCCTTTTTCTGGTGTCGTGATCGCCATGAACGCTGAACTCTTGCCCTTCCCCTGCGTTGTTCTATGGTTTCAGCTGGGGCCCTGGTGAGGTGTGGTTAGCTGATCCTCCCTTCAGGTTCATTGCCCACCTGAAAAAAGATAAGCAAATTCTCCAACGGAGAGAAAAGTTACTACTAGGTAGAAGGGATGACCATCTATGTTTTGGAGGGAATTTTATATGTGTTGGCTCTCTTCTAGCCCACATTTGGTGGTCTCTTGAACTTGGAGACTGAGCTCGTTTTATGTACCTGGTTTTGACTTATTTCCCAGTTCCAGCAATGAGTTCTATTCTACTGAGTGGATCTATTAGCCAAATCAAGAGCAGTTGGTTACCCACCATGGCTGTTTGCCACTACTGCACTTGTATGAGCATTACGTCAAGTTGTTTCCTGCTGGGTATCTTAGACTGCAAGTTGTTTGGACCAATGTTGGACATTTCCCCCCAGTTGCTCGTGTAGCACCCTCTGGTATTAGACTAGCCTCTTTAGAGTAGTGGAGGAATACAACACATAGTTTTTTCAGACTAGCTTCTTTGACATAGTGTATGTTTCAGCTTCATCCCTGTTTTTAGGTGGCCTCTTAGCTCATTTCTTTTTATCTCTGAAGGCATTCCATTGTATGAAAGCATGTTTCTTTCCCCATCCATCTAGTAAATGACACCTCAAATTTTGCTAATTATGAATAAAATTACTAAGGACTTTCACATGGAGTTTTTTTTTTTTTAATGTCCATTTTAAATACTGGAACCTCTAATAATAATTCTGGATGGTAAGAGTGTTCTAGCATTATAAGAAATTCCTAAGTAACCTTAAAGACTGGCTGTACCATCTAACATTTCTGCCAGCATAAATGAGTTCATTTTACTGGACATCAGCAGCAGAAGTTGGTCATGTCAGGATTTTGTTTTAGCCATTATAATTAGTGTTATTATTTCATCATCATTATTGCTCACATTTTTCTGATAACTTGGTCTACAACTAAACCTTAGTGATCTTGTTGCACAATGGTAGCAAGTCTGACTCAATATTAAACTTTAGTTATTCAAGTTTGAATCCATTACACTCTTGTTCTAAACAACCCCATAACAGAAAATAAATTCCATGCTCTCTATCATATACAAAATTAATGTGGCCCATAACCTCAGGTTAAAATTAATGACATTAAGTGTTTACAATGTTCTGAGTTCCTTTCTAAATGCTAGGTCTCGAAGGTCATTTTATCCTCATAGCAATCATATGTATTGTTGGCTTTTTAGCAATAAGAAAGTAATATACTGAAAGAGGGGACTTTCATTCTACTTGCTATATGCACTTGATTTTGCCACTGATAATAAACATTGTATAGCCATCCATTACCTATGTGCCACTGATTAATGACATGAGGATAAAAGAAATGATATAGATTTGCTTTCATTCAAGCATATCAAACCTCTGAGACGATATGAGAATTCATATAAAGTACTAGAAAACATTGCAATCAGAAAATTCACACATGTTATCTGAGGCTAATTATGTGATAATTAGGTGTATTCAGAACTTAAAAGTGGATCCAAAAAAAGCTAATATTGTGAGTATAGGAAAACAGGTAAATTCAGTCTCTATAACTATGTTAAAATTCTTTAACATACATGATGGTTTAGTTACCCTTTACTATCTTTTGTCAAATAATAGATAATCAACAATTATTTGAAGAAATGAAGAAAAATCATGAGGGAAGATTCTTAGAAGGATTGTATTTTAGTGGATTCTTAAAAACCAAGAGCTCTCTCTTACACAAGAGTAGATCCATCAAAAAGTAATTGAAGGAGAAAGATGATGTGGAAGCATTGGAATTAAATGTATTGGGTGACCCACACTGCCCCATCATACCCTAGCAACTGTTCTTCTGTTAAGTGCTGATCTTGGTCTCACTGTGACCCTCCAGCTTCCTAGCGGTGGGAGCCCTTGCTCTCACTTTATTGCAGCACTTCCCACACTACTCCTTGTAAGTTACAATTCAATAAACATTGACTGCTCTTGTGGAGACTCAAAATCTCCTCATTCCTTATTGCTTCTGTTCCTGAGGATCAAATTGTCTCACATAAGACTAAGGCATGGAATCAAATGGCTCATCACTTACACAATTCCATTTGTCATTTTTATAATTTCATGGACCCATTCAGCAATAGCCCAAAGAAAACACACAGTTATAAAATAGCATAGAATTCTTGCATAAACTTCCAAAAGAATCATTTAGGATATTGTTTTGTTTTTATAAACTATACTTGTCATGTTCTAATAAAATGATCAGTACTGTATGGATAAAGGTTAAATTCACAAAGCTGGGCATGGTGGTGCACACCTTTAATTCCAGAACTTGGAAGGTAGAGGTAAGAGGACTGCTGTGAGTTCAAGGCCACCCTGAGACTGCATAGTGAATTCCAGGTCAGCCTGGGCTCAAAAACCAAACAAACAAAGATTAATTTCAGAGCTAAGGCTGGAAAAATATGACAACTCTGAAGAATTTTGTAGAACTATTAAGAAAAAAATCAAGAAACATGAATAAAAGAAAGAAAACAGAGGGAAAGAAAGAGCCAAAAACCAACACCTAGCCAAAGAGAATATGTTGAAAGACACTGGAGTCAATCTACAAAAGCACCTAATGGATAAATCTGGGACTAATGAGAAATAAATAAATATGCTTCAAGTACTGGATTGTACCTAAAATGTTGTCCCCATGAATGACAGATTAAGTTAATAAATAGGCAAGGTAGAACACCCCTTAAAGCAAAATCCCAACTAGTAATGGATCATGGAGGAGGACAATAAAATTATCAGGAATTTCCCACAATGATGGAACCTGCAGGCACAATCTACCAGTACATGCTAAAAGGAGTAGATCATAATTGAGTCAGAAACAGGTGTCTTACATAACTCAAAGTGGTTCTTTAAAAATATTTATCTTCCTAATTAAAAAAAAAAACAGTACTTATAATATAGTGAATAAACCTACTGGACATTGCTATATTCAAATTACCAACAGTAATTTCACTTGTAAGGAGATATTATTTTCACATTTTCTGGTCTGATAAATAATATATATTAATAATAAATAAATCTGATCAGATCACATGAGGCAATATTGTTCCCAGATGTTCAGCAAATCATGAGAACATATTGTTCTATCCTTAAATAAGTGTTAGACTAGTATCCTTCAAAGGAAAAATATAATTGAATTAAAAACAACCCAGGAAGGAAATGAAGAGCTGTCACACATTGGAGAGGACGTAAGGACATACAGCATCTTAGGACGTTGTATGATCTGGACCTGGCCTCGGGTATTTGTGAAATGTGAATAAAATCTACACCTTAGCTTTGTTATTTTTAAGGCACTTATTACTGTCTTTTTGTTGTTTTTCAATAAAATCCTTTCATGTAGATTTTCTGTATTTTATGTTTCTCATAATTAGAATCATAAATCTGTATAGAAATAGCAACTGGGGATGGCTACCTTTGTTTTCATGTTCTGAAAGAAACTCATGTTTTTATGGAAAAAAAAAAAAAAAACTTCTAGTGTTCTATTCAAAGGTATTTGGGATAAAGAACTCATCATTTACAGACTGGGAGTTGTTTATTTCCCAATTTGTGGTCCTGCAGTAGCTTTCTCAGACACATGCTGCCAAGGCATTCCTCATGATCCCTGTATTCAGACCATCTTAATACATACATACATGTGTGTGTGTGTGTGTGTGTGTGTGTGTGTGTGTGTGCATGTGTATATACACATACATATATACATATCTATAGGTATGTATATATGTATACATACATGTCTCTCTCTCTCTCTCTATATATATATATACACACACACACACACACACACACACACACACACACACACATATACACATGTATGTTTCTGTCTGACAATGCCAAAAGTTGTTAAGAGTTGGAGCTTCTTTTTTATCCTTTATTATTTTTATCATATAACTTTTTCCAGCATCTTGATGTCAAGGATATATCACTAGTATATATAATGATATTTTTAAACAAGTTAAAATCAATCACAATTTTAATACAAGTATAAAATATTTCCAAGAGTTTTATTTATTTATTTATTTATTTAGAGAGATGATAGGACCAGTAAGACACTAAAAGTAGCTCAGTGGAAACTCCAAATTACACATGCATAAATGCAGGTAACCTATACTTTAGAATATTTTAGCAACCTATGATGCTGACATGAACCTACAAATACAGGTGATCAATATCCACAGAACAAACTAAATTTTAGTTTGTATAGATAAGGTATCATTGACATTCCTGTCAGATCTTAGGACATAATTATTATATAACTGAAAAACTCAAAAATTACAAATATCTCATAAAGGTGTCACCCAGGTGGTCAGTTTCAGTGTCATTTCCTCTACTTTGTGTCCTTTCTCAATACTATCTCTTACAATGAAAGGCATCCTCCATCCTTTACAGAGTAGCCCAATCACTCATTTTATTTTATAAATAATGCAATCATCTCCTTGTCATAAACACTGGGTCAGATTCCTGCTAAACTCTGCACACAAGAACATTAATTATGTAAGGTATATTCATCTAAGCTGGCAATCCTCACGCCATGGCTGAAAACACCAAGATAAATGTTGATAGGGTATTTTGAAGATTGACAGGGACATGTACCATTTCATAGTTCAGACTCCATGGAGGGCCTTTCCCTTCCAGTAACAGCAGAGCTTTGCAAGTAGATCCCCCATGATAAGACTACAGATGCCATCATCTCATGGGAATCAAATCACTAACCCTTCTTTCATGAACACATGCCTGATAGCTGTCCACCCTGTGGAGCGAATGGTGATGGCTCCTTTCTAGTAACAGCTTCCTCCAAACTGTGTGTCAGGTCAACTCCTTAAACCATACCTTTGAGCTGTCCTTTCTCTATAATCCCAAGGCCACAATTGTCTTTGGAAAAATAGCCTTAGATTTGTCTTCTTAAGTATACACACTAAAACTGAAGTTTACATTCCTATTTCATCATCAAGTTCTCCATTTCCTTTTCTTTTGATATGAGCAATGAATCTGGGCAGTTGGTATCCCCAAAGAGATGCTTCTAGTCTGGGAATCCAGTAACAATACTCAAAAAAGTCAATATATATATGGACTGATGGAAAAATAATAAAGAAATGTCAATCTGGTCAATATGGAAACAGTATGGAAAGTGTTTCAAGTGGAAGAATTAGTATGCCTGTTGGAAAGAGCTTTTGGTGGAATGACTGAATCAAGAGACAGAAATGATGTGAGATGAAAATGAACACTGGGGTAAAAACAATTGTATAAAGAATAATAGTTGGATATTATTCTTATGGCAATATAAAAATAGCCGCCCCCCCCAGTGCACCATCACAGGTCATGTCCTTCCCCCTAGCCTGCCTGAGCTGCATCTCCGGTCAGGTGCACCCTTGCCAGCCAAAGCCCCACCAGTCAGGTGCCTCCCTAGACTTCCTGAGCCCCATCGCCAGTCAGGTGTTGCCACTCCCCCTCCCATGGCAGATGCAACACTCAGAGCAGTAGGCCAGTGTTCCTGCCCTAGCCTTCCTGAGCCCAACTGTTGCAGTCCCTTCCCACTCCCACCTCTGATAGGGGACCCAGGCCAGCAGGCCAGTGTCTCCCACCCCAGCCTTTCTGAACTCCAGGGGCCATTGCACTGACAATTGTCACTGCCACCCACCCCACCCCAGGCCAGCAGGCTAGGATCCCACACCCTAGGCTTTCTGAACCATTTGATGGGCAGACCACAGCAAAAAAAGAAATAGCATGAAAAAACAGATACAAGTAAACCCAGCTAGACTGTCCAGTCCCACAATGGATGTCTCTAATCAAATCATAGAAGAGACAGATAGGATAAGAACCCCAAAATGAAGAGACAAGCTATGCAACCCTGGCCAAGCAAATAGCACAACTTTCAGAAACTCAACAAAGAGCCAATAATTGTATGAACATTATCCTTGCTAGATTAGACCTAATAGAAAAGAACCAGGAAGGGTTCCAAAGACAGTTAAATGATCAGAAGGAGAGAGAGAAAAAAAAAAAGGTAATTAATAACCAGCTGGCTAAGTTCAACGAAGATATTAAAAAAAAAATGCAAGGAAGAACTCCAAGAAGCATTAAGCCAATCAGAAAATGATGTGAAAAGGGAACTCGACAGAGGGATGGAAACTATACATAAAAAAGCAGGAGAAAATATGAACCAAACTGAAAAAACTCTATATAAGCTCTAAAGAATAGAGTCAGACAGGTGGAGGATAAAAACTCAGAACTGGAAGACAAAACAGAAGAAACAGTTTGTGAGTCCAAAAATTTCAACAAGTTCAAAAATTTCTGTGAACAGAACATGAGGGAAATGAAGGACACACTTAAGCCTCCAAACATTAAAATCATGGGTATACCAGAGGGGGAAGAAACACAACTAAAGGAATGGAAAACTTATTCAACAAAATAATTGAAGAAAACTTTCCCACTCTCTCAAACGAAAATCCCATCAAGCTACAAGAAGCTAGCAGAACTTCAAACAGACTGAACCAAAGGAGAAATTCTCCAAGACACATTATCATTAAGACTCTAAATATCAATCACAAAGAGAAAGTCCTAAAAACAGCTAGGGAGAACCTCAACATGGCAGGTATTAATTCAAACCTTACAGTTATTTCCCTGAATATTAATGGCCTTAATTCACCCAGGGTAATAGGGTGGATCAGAAAACTAGACCCCCTCAATCTGCTGTCTTCAAGAAACCCACCTAAAAGCCGGGCATGGTGGCGCATGCCTTTAATCCCAGCACTCGGGAGGCAGAGGTAGGAGGATCACCGAGAGTTCGAGACCACCCTGAGACTACATAGTTAATCCCAGGTCAGCCTGGACCAGAGTGAGACCCTACCTTGCAAAACCAAAAAGAAAAAAAGAAAAAAAAAGAAAAGAAAAGAAAAGAAAAGAAAAGAAAAGAAAAGCAACCCACTTAAGACAGACATCTTCCCAAGGTAAAATGGTGGAAAATGATATTCCAAGCAAACACAAATAAGAAACAAGCAGGAAGAGCTATACTTATATCAGATAAAATAGACTTCAAACCAAAAGTAATCAAAAAAGACAAAGAAGGCCACTTCTTACTTATCAACAGAACAATCCAACAAAAGGATATCACAATCATCTTTATGCACCAAACACGGGTGCACCACAATTCATAAAACAAAACCTACTTGACAACAAAACAGAAATAACCACCAACACCATCATAGTCGGGGACTTCAGTTCTCCACTATTGGGAATAGGCAGATCATCCAAACAGAAAATTAACAGGGAAGTAAGAGAGCTCAACAACACCATACATCAATTAGACCTAACGGACATATATAGAACATTCTACTCAAATTCCACAGATTACACATTCTTCTCAGCAGCACCTGGAACTTTCTCTAATGTAGGTCATATACTGGGTCATAAAGCCAGCCTTCAAATATTTAGGAGGATCGACATAATTTCCTGCATGATATCAGATCAAAATGCTGTATTGCTAGAAATTAACAACAAAAGATGCACCAGGAACCCACCAGCTCCTGGAAACTGAACAACACACTCGTAAACAATAAATGGGTAGTGGACAAAGTTAAAAATGAAATTGCAAAATTTCTAGAAATGAATGACAAAGAGAACACAAAGTACCAAAACTAATGGGACACAATGAATGCAGTTCTCAGTGAAAAATTCATTGCACTAAATGCCTTCATAACAAAGACAGAGATCCCAAATCATTAACTGAACCATCCACCTAAAGGCACTGGAAAAACAAGAAGCATCCAATCCAATAAGCTCCAGATGGAAAGAAATAATTAAGATCAGAGCAGAAATTAATGAATTGAAAACTGAGAAAACAGTTTTTTAAAAAATGTTGAAACAAAGTGCTGGTTCTTTGAAAAAAATAGACAAGATTGATAAATCCCTAGCCAATTTGATCAAGCACAAAAAAGAAAGACAACTCAATTTAACAAAATTAAAAATGAAAAAGAAGAGATCACAACAGACATCAATGAAATTGGGAGAATCATCACGAATTACTTCAAAAACCTCTACTCCACAAAACTGGATAATACGGAGGAAAAGGATGAATTCCTGGACACATACCACCTACCGAAGTTAAACTCAGAGCAGATTAATCTCCTGAACAAACCCATCACAACTATTGAGATTTAAAGGGTAATAAAAAATCTACCTAAAAAGAAGAGTCCAGGACCAGATGGCTTCTCAGCAGAATTCTATCAAACCTTCACGGAAGAACTGAAACTAATATTTCTCAAATTGTGCCACACAATTGGAGAACAGGGAAAGCTCCCTAACTCCTTCTATGAAGCTGGTATCACCCTAATACCAAAACCAGGCAGAGATGCCATGAGAAAAAACAAAACAAAACAAAACAAACAAACAAACAAAAACTACAGGCCTATTTCCCTAGTGAACTTAGATGCAAAGATTCTGAACAAAATCCTCGCAAATCGAATTCAACAGCACATCAAATGCATTATCCACCTGGAACAAGTAGGTTTCATCCCAGGAATGCAGTGATGGTCCAACATATGGAAATTTGTCAATATAATACACCACATAAATAAGCTTAAACACAAAATCCACATGATTATTTTGATAGATGCAGAAAAGGCCTTTGACAAAATAAAATATCACTTCCTGATCAAAACATTGGAGAGAATAGGTCTATATCTCAACATAATAAAGGTGATATATAAAGAGCCTAAAGCCCAAATAATACTTAATGTGGAGAGATTGAAGGAATTCTCATTGAGATCAGGAACAAGACAGGTGTGTCCACTCTTACCTCTACTTTTCAACATAGTAATGGAAGTACTAGCTCAAGCAATAAGACAGGAGAAAGAAAGAAACGGGATACAAATTGGAAAGGAAGAAGTTAAGTTAGCCTTACTTGCAGATGACATGATTCTATACACAAATGACCCAAGATCCTCCATCCCAAAACTTTTAAAGCTGATTAACTCTTTCAGCAAATTAGCAGGATACAAAATCAATCACAAAAATCAGTAGCCCTTCTATATGCAAAAGACAAAGCTACAAAGATGGAAATAAGTGACATTGTCCCATTTTTAATAGCATAAAAAAAACCTGGAATAACATTAACCAATGAGGTGAAAGACCTTTACAACAAAAACATAAAAACACTCAAGAAAGAAATTGAGGAGGACTTGAGAAAATGGAAAGAACTCCCAAGCTCCTGGATAGGCAGAATTAAGATTATGAAAATGGAAATCTTACCAAAAGCAATGTATCGATTTAATGCAATACCAATAAAAATCCCAATGTCTTTCTTCATAGAGAAAAAAATTCAAAATTCATATGGAATGGCAGAAGGCCTTGGATATCCAAGCATATCCTCAGCAAAATAAACACCTCTGGAGTCATCACCATACCTGATCTAAAGCTATGCTACAAAGCCATTGTAATAAAAACAACATGGTACTGGCATAAAAACAGGATTATAGACCAATGGAACAGAATCAAGGACCTGGACTTTGTATCAAGTAACTACAGCTACTTGATATTTGACCAAGGTCCAAATAATGTAGACTGGAACAAAGACAAACTGGACAAACTGGAAAACCATATGCAGGAAAATGAAACTTGATCTACACATCACACCATGCACAAAAAATAAGTTGAAATGGATCAAAGACCTCAATATAAAACCAGAAACACTACTACTCCTGGAATAAAAAATAGGAGGAACTTTCCATGATACCTAGGAGTGGGAAAAGACTTCCTGAACAAAACCCCAGTAGCTCAGGAGATTAAACAATCACTCAACCTTTGGGATATCATGAAGCTGAAAAGCTTTTTCACAGACAAACATACAATAAGCAGAGCCAATAGATTACTCACAGAATGGGAGAAAATTTTTGCTGGATACACATCAGACAGGGGCCTCATTTCTAAAATCTACAAAGAACTCAAAAACCTAAAGAACAAAAACTCAAGCAAACCACTCACAAAAATGGGGCAGAGAACTGCACAGGGAGTTCTCAGAGGAAGAAATACAAATGGCAAACACATACTTAAGAAAATGTTCAACATCCCTAATCATCAGGGAAATGCAAATTAAAACAACTATGAGATTCCACCTTACCCCAGTAAGCATAACAAACATTAAAAAATCTAATGTAAACAAATGCTGGTGAGGTTGTGGAGAAATAGGAACCTTCATTCACTGTTGGTAGGAATGTAATCTGGTAAAACCACTATGGAAAGCAATATTGAGACTCCTAAAAAGGATGACTATAGAGGAACCAACAGACCCAGTTATTCCCTTACTGGGCATTTAACCTAAGAGTCTCAGTTCAGAGATATTTGCTCAACCATGTTTATAGCTGTTCAGTTCATAATAGCTAAGAGCTGGAATCAACCCAGAGGTCCATCATTAGATGAATGGATAACTAAGATATGGGATATTTACACAATGGAATTCTGCACAGCAGTAAGAAAAAATGGCACAATGAAATTTGAAGAAAAATGGACAAACTCAAAACAGATCATTCTCAGTGAACTCACCCAATCACAGAAAGATAAGCCTAGCATGGGCATGGTCTCACTCATCTGTGGCTCCTAACCTGAATTCACCCGAGATGCTGACACACCTAAGAAACATTTCTAGGACTGGACAATAGGGATGGTGGGGAGGGAAGGCAGGGTAAGGATGGGTGGGTGGGTGGGGGGGTCAAAAACTGGACCTAATTGGAAATAGCACCAAAACCTCCTATAACCTGTAAGACACACTAAAAGCGCTGAACCTTCATCAGGTGCTTAGAAAGAACACCTGAATCACAGAGGCCTAGATAAGGTATGATGAAGACTAACCTCAACCTTCTTCTGTTCCTCTCTCTCATCCCCTCATCTTACTCTTCTCTCTTTCTTGTTCATACTACCTATATTTTCTTCTTTTTTTCCCATGGTACTGACCTATAATTCCCAGTACCAGCATGTGGTCAACATCCACAATGAGCTGTTGATCAGTGTGGCCTACAAGGTTTCCCAAAAGAAGACAGATTACTGTCAGAGAACTTGATGACCCACCAAAGGTTAATGGTAAGACCCTATTGCCACAGACACCATATGCTCACCCTACAAATATCAAGTTCCCACCAATAGTGGGATACAAAAGGGCCTACCCCCATTAAATTCACTCTAAAACAATAATGGTTATCCATGCACCTTGCCCTGACCTCACTCTCCATTGGAGAATTTGCTTCTCTTTTTCAGAAGGACATAGAACCTGAGGAGAGAATCAGCCCATTGCACCTCACCAGGGCACCAGCTGAACCCATAGAATAATTGGGGAAATGAGCAAGAGTGCTGCTTTTCTAAGTGAAACTGGTATCAGCAGAGGAGATAGATACAGAGAACTCTCAACCCCTACCAAAACCAGAGACCAAGAGACACAGAGACTCCCATGACATCATCACTGAAATAGACCTAAAATGAACCCAACATGGCTTAGGGAAATTCACGGACGAGGAGTTGGAAAGATTGTTAGAGCCATAAGTTGGGTCATGAGACATTGCCTCATCCCCATAACTGATGTCTATCCCCACAATGCAAGACCCACAATCCCCAAGCCAGATGGGCAGGAGAAAGGCTAATGATAGTCCCTTCATGGCTCTATGCACATTATATAGGCAACTAATAATAATAAAAAGCTTACTTTCCCAGGAGTTGAGAAGCCTGGTTGGTAATCAAATATCATCTAATTTTGTATCATCTACTTTTCTGCCTCTTCCTTAAAGCACTCAAAGCCCCCACAATATTATTTATTTCCTTATATTATAACACTTACTAATTCTTACATGATATGTGAAGAATAATGCTGAAAATCAGTGTAATCCTGCTGAAGGCCACCTTATAATACATCCATTTCCCATTTCTCTTTCTACTCATCAATCATAATTTACTTGAGAAGTTCAGTTCTTTTTTTTTAAAAGTCTGAAAAGTCTAATTTAGTCTCTGGGGCAACAATTTCAACATAACTTGTTAGAAATGCAAGTTCTTGTGCCTTATCTCATATTTATGAAATCAGAAATACTAAGGATGGAGCAAAGCACCTGTATTTAGATAGATTTCCATATATATATCTGAAAACCCCAGTTTTGGCTCCAGAGTGAGTATGCCAGAATTCTGGTTTCTTCTCCACTTCCCAATTCCCTGATCTTGGTACCCCTGCTGATGGCTTGGGGTGGCCTGGTCCCTGTGTCTATGCTGCAGAAGTAGGCATTTTGCTCTGTCTTCCTGATTAAATGGCCCCTGGGTCCCCAAATCTCTGTTCTTCTGAGCCACTGGGTGCAAAGGCCACTGTGGGAGCTGGCCTCTTGCTTCTGGCTCCCCATCCCTGCTCCTGGTTCCCCAAGTCCTGGTTGCCATGAGATCGAGAGGGCACACAAGTGCAGTAAGTAGGCCAGAGCTCCCACTTCCCCACCTCCCAGTTTCCCAGGTACCTTTGATGTACTTGCATTCTCCACAATCAGTGCCTCTGCAGTTATAACTCCATGCTATAACAATCTGGTTAACATTTAAAACAGAACACTCACTAAAGATCCTACAAGGATAAATACTTGCTTCCTCCTTGTATTAGTCAAGGTTCTCTAGAGGAACAGAATGGACAGAATGAATTGTATTAAAAGGAAATTTATTGGATTAGATTACACAGTCCAGCAATAGCAGGTTACAGGTCTGAGAGTCAAGAAACCCGGTAGCTGCTCAGTCCACGAGGCTGGAGGCCTCAGCAGTCCCAATCCTGCACTGAATGCCTGGAGGCTTCCTGGAGAGCCGCTGCTCTTCAGTCCACCCTGGTCTTCAGTCCACACTGGAGAGCAGCAACACCAAGCAGCAAGTACCAAGTGGAAAACACCAAGCATCAAGTACCCAGTGGCAAGTAGCTAGCAGCACTGGCAGCCAGGTGGGAGAGAGAGAGCCTTTCTTCCCAGAGCTCCTCTTTTTTCAACCAGCCCCCTCCTCTAACAGGGGCCGCCCACTCTGGGCCGCCCACTCTGGGGGAAGGGCTTACCCCCGGGAGAAGGATTCTTCCTTTAGTTAATCCTTCCTAGAGGCAGCCTCAGAGACACACTTATGAGGAATGTCTGTGGATTCCTAAACAAATCAAGTTGACACAAACCTAACCATCACACTCCTCAATCAAATAAGACTTTTCCTCAAGATGGGTAGCCCACAATGCAAAAACTCCAACAAAAGTCAAAAACTAAGAGATTTCCCCCAAGAATGATAGTCTTACAATGGAAGCCACCAATGAGATCATAGAGAAAACAACAGAATTAAATCCTAAAATGAAAAGACAACAAGCAATATGACCCTGATCAAAAGAATTGCTAAACTAGAAGCAAAGTATAAAAACATAAATGAAATTGAGCAAAATATTTTATTAGAACACTCAGCTTTTGTTACTAGGCTTAACTTAATTGAAGACAAACAGAAAAGTTTCAAAAGAGATATAAATGAGCTGGGCATGGTGGTGCAATCCTTTAATCCTAGCACTTGGGAGGCAAAGTAGGAGGATCACCTCCAGTTCAAAGCCAACCTGATACTACATAGTGAATTCAGGTCACCCTGGACCAGAGTGAAACACTATCTTGAAAAAAAACAAAAAACAAACAAAAAAAGAGAGAGAGAGGAGAGAGAGAGAGAAATGATTTTAAGGTGATTCAACAAATAGAGGATCTCAGTAACAACCTGATTAAGCTTAATGGAGACATGATCAAATGCCAGAACAAATTCCAGTAAGCATCAAGAAAATCAGACATTGAACTGAAATTGTACTTCAAAATAGATATGGACACGATGCAAAATAACATAACAGAAAACAAACAATCAAATAGAGCTTTACAAAACCACTCTAGACCCCTTCACAAACAGAGCCATTCAGGTGGAAGACAGAACCTCTGATCTAGAAGACAAAACAGAAGAAATTGATCAGGAGTACAAATTCTTTGCTAAGGTCCAAAAATCATGTGAAAAGAACATGAGAGAATGGTGGGATACCCTATAATGATCAAACATCTGGACCATGGGTATACCAGAAGTGTAAGAAATCCAGGTCAGAGGCATAGAGAACATATTCAACAAAATTATTAAGAAAAATTTCAGGCTGGAGAGGTGGATTAGCAGTTAAGGTGTTTGCCTACAAAGCCAAAGGACCCAGGTTCAATTCCCCAGGACTCACATAAGCCAGATGGTCAAGAGGGTGCATGTGTCTGGAGTTCATATGCAGTGACTGGAGGCCCTGGCATGTCCATATTCTCTCTCTCTTCTCTCTCAAATAAATAAAAAATAATTAAATAAATAAAAATAAAATTATTTTTAAAAATAAATTTCCCAATCTCACAAAAGAAAGGCCCTTCATGATACATGAAGCTGACAGAACACCAAACAGACAAGACCAAAGAAGAAACTTTCTAAGTCACATCATAGTTATAACTACTAACAATGAAGGCAAAGCGAGAGTGCTAAAATTAGCAAGAGAGGAACAACTCACTACATAAAACGGTAATTCCATCAGACTAAATTATGAATTCCAGGTCAGCCTGGGCTAGAGTGGGAAACTACTTTAGAAAAAGTTATTTGTACATTTAATCATATTTTTATGTATAGAAGTAGAGGAATGAGAGGGAAGAGATGATAGTTAAATGAGAGAGAATTCCTTTTTTAATATAATAAGTTGAATATTAAAATCAATAACTTGAGATTTGAAATCTTTCTCTCATAGAAGACTAATTTATCTGGGGATAATTCTGACATATAATCACAAATTTGTATAATACATAGTTCCAGTTGCACTTAAAAGTATTGGTTCTGAAAACAAGTCACAATGTTACCTTAAATATCATGTAGAGGTAACAATTTCTTAGCAACTAAAATTATAGAAATTGTTTTCTGAGTATACACTGAATTCAAATGGAAAACATAAATAGTGAGATGAGAAGACAGAATCAAGAATTTGAAGATCATTTTTTAAAAAAAAAAAAAACAGCCAGAACAGCAGGAAAGATTGTAAATTAAATAAATACACTGATTATATAATATTTAATTTTTAAAATTTTGAATTCATGTATTTGCAAGCTAAGAGAGTCAGAGAAAGTGGGGAGGGAAAGGATGGGTGCAACAAGATCTCTAGCCACTCAAACAAACTTCAGATTCAAGCACACTTTAGTGCATCTGGGTTTACATCTGTACTGGGAATTGAATCTGGGTCCTTAGCCTTAAAAGGCAAGCTCCTTAAGGGCTAAGTCATCTCTCTGGCCACAGATTTAAGTTTGAAAAATCTCTTTGTGACCTGATTTGTCCAAGTAAATGCAGTAGGATGTAACTTCATAACTTTCTTGGAAAAAAAGTAAAGAGTAGGGCTGGAGAGATGGCTTAGCGGTTAAGGCTCCTGCCTCCTAAGCCTAAGAACACTGGTTCCAATCTCCAGTGGTTCCAATCTCCAGGTGCCACGTTTAGCCAGATGCAAAGTGACACAAGGGCACAATGCTGCACTTGACCACAAGGGGGTGCACGCATCTGGATTTCATTCACAGCAGCTGAGAGACTGCTGGCGTGCCCATCTCTGTCTGTCTCCCTCTCCCTCTCTGTCTGTCTCTGTCTGTCTCTCTCTCTAAAAATAAAATAAATTTTTTTTTTTAAAGTAAAGAGTAAGGTGGGTCCCAGAGCAAGTTCACGTCTCTCATCTGTTTCAAATGCTTTACTTTATTATTATTTTTTTAATTTTCAAGGTAGAATCTCACTCTGGTCCAGGCTAACCTGAAATTCACTATGTAGTCTCAATGTGGTCTCAAACATACAGCAATCCTCCAACATCTGTCACCCGAGTGGCACTCAGGAGGGTTCCCCTTTTTGCATCAGTAAGAATCAGAAATAGGAGGTGTTTCTCTCTAATTTGTCAGTGCACAAAAGAAAGTTGAAAGGAAGAATAGAAACAAGTGGATAGGGTAAAACAAATTACATATAAGTAAATGGAAAAATTTCCTTCATTTTATGCCCCTTAACATTTCTTGGTCTTTCAGGAGGAACTATTTTTTCTTTCAGTACTTGAAGAGTTTCAGGTCTTATAATAAAATAAGGTCTTCAATCCATTTGAAGTTTATTTATTTTTTAAAAGATTTTATTTTATTTATTTATTTATTAGAGACAGAGAAAGAGAGATAATGTGAGAATGGGCATGCCAGGGCCTCTAGCCATTGCAAACAAACTCCAGGTGCATGTGCCACCATGTGCATCTGGATTAGGTGGGACCTGGAGAATCAAACCAGGGTCCTTAGGCTTTGCAGGCATAAGCCTTAACTGCTAAGCCATCTCTCCAGTTTATTTTTTTAATTTATTTTTATTTTTTTTATTTTTTTGGTTTTGCAAGGTAGGGTCTCACTCTGGTCCAGGCTGACCTGGAATTAACTATGTAGTCTTAGGGTGGCCTCAAACTCTTGGCGATCCTCCTATCTCTGCCTCCAGAGTGCTGGGATTAAAGGCGTGCACCACCACACCCGGCTTCTCCAGTTTATTTTTGAGTATGGTACAATGAGTGGGTTTTGTTTCATTTTTTTGACATGTGGTTATCCAATTTGTCTAACACCATTTGTTGAAGATGCTGCATTTTATCCAGTCTACATTATTGGCATCTTTATCAAAATCAAGTAGCTATAGCTACTTGATCTAAGGTTTGGTCTTCAATTCTATTCCATTCATCAATATGTCTGTTTTTATGCTAATTCCATGCTGTTTTACTGCTATGATTTTGTAATATAGCTTTAGATCAGGCATGGTGATACCTCCAGAGGTGTTTCTTTTGCTGAGGATATGTTTGGATATAAGAGGCCTGCTTCCATTCCATATGAATTTTGAGATCTTATTTTTTTTTTTTTTTATCTCTGGGAAGAACGATGCTAGAATTATATTGTATTGCATTAAATTTGTATATTGCTTTTGGTAGAATTTCCATTTTCACAATATTAAATCTATCTATCCAGGAGCATGGGAGGCCTTTCCATGTGCTCAAGTCCTCCTTGATTTCTTTCCTGAGTTTTCTTATGTTTTCATTATATAAGTCTTTCACACCATTGGTTAGTGTTACTCCAAAGTATTTAATTTTGTGTGTGTGTGTGGCTATTGAAAATGGGATAGTCTTGCTAATTTCATTCTCTGTATATTTGTCCTTAGCATATAAAAAGGCTACTTAGTGCTGGAGAGATGGCTTAGTGGTTAAGGTGCCTGCCTGCCAAGCCTAAGAAGGCCTGTTCAATTCTCCATGTCCCATATTTAGCCACAAGCAAAAGTGACAAAAGCACACAATGCTGCATTTGCCCACAAGATGTTGCAAGCACCTGGAGTTTGTTCACAGTGGCTGAGAGGCCGCTGGCAAGCCCATTCTCTCTCTCTCTCTGCATCTCTGTCTCTGTCTTTCAATAATAATAATAATAATTTTTTTTGAAAGGCTACTGATTTTTTTTAGTGATTTTGTGTCCCACCACTTTCCTGAAAGAATTAATCACCTTTAGAAGTTTTGAGATGGAGACTTTCAAGTCACTTCTGTATAGGATCATTTAATCTGTAAATAGGGCAAATTTGACTTCTTCCTTTCCAATTTGTATCTCTTTTATTTACCCTAAATTCCTCACACTTCATTACAGAGATGTTTGTTCAACCATGTTTATAGCTTCTCTATTCACCATAGCTAAGAATTGGAAACAACCCAGGTACCTATCATTGGACTAATGTATAATGAAGTTGTGATACATTTACACAATGGAATTCTATTCAGCAGTGAGAAAAAACAATGCAAAAAATCTGTAGGAAAATGGATGAGCTGGGAACAAATCATACTCTAAGAGCACACACCATCACAGAGAGACAAATACAAAATATTGTCACTCATCTGTGGCTCCTAACCTGGATCAGCTTGAGTTGCTGGCATACTGGATAGGCAACTTGAGGCCCAGGCAAATGGATGGAAGGTGTTAGTGGGGAGGGAAAGGGGATGGTGGAGGGAAATAAACACAAAACTAAACCCAAAATGAACTGGTACCATAGAGTCCTTTCTCCATCAAGGTAAACCCTCAAGGTTTTAACCCTCAACAGGAGTATACGGAGAGTGTCAGAAAAGAAGGACCCTGGAGAGTGTAGGATGAAGTGCAACCTTAATTTTTTTCTCTTACCTTTAACTCCCAGTACTAGAAATTGTTGCTACCCTCATTGAACGTTATCAACGTTACCTACAAGGTTGCCCAAATAAGACAGGCTTCTGTCAAAGCACTTGATTACCCACCTGAGGTAAAAGGTAAGACCCTATTACTGAAGACATCATATGCTTCCAACACAGAACACAGAAATACCTTGCTGGAATCCGGAAGAGATCCAGTCCCCAGACAGCCCATCTAGTGGTGGAAAGCACTCCATGAGCTACAGGGGAAAAGTGGCCAACAATTGTCTGAATAATCAGAGTTCTAAGCAACTAAAAAGCAATCAGCCTGAGAAGAAGTACACACCAGTGCAATGGTGACACACAGCCTTGGTGGGTAACCACTGGCTTTTTCATTGGCTAAGAGATCTGCTCCGTGGAATGGAACCCCTATCTGTAAATGGGAACCAATGTGAAGCTACCACTAGTCTGGCTAAAAGAGGGGCTACATCCATCAACTTCTCCCTAAATTAATATCTGATTTAACCTATGCCGACTTCACTCTCCATTGGAAAAATTTGATATTCTTTTTCAAAATATAGTGAAACCCAAGGAGATAAACCAACCCTCACATTTCAGGCAAGAGCTGAGTGAAACCATAGAGGAATTGGGGAGGCAAGCAAGAAAGCTGCTTCCATGGTGAGCCTGACAATCAGCACCGTGGTGAAGGAGACAGAGGCTGAGGATACTCAACACATACCAAAGCAGAAATCTAGAGGCTCCAAAGAGCTTATCATTGAAGTAGATTTAAAACACACTCACCAAGGCTCAGGGTATTTTGCAGAAGAGGGAGTGGCAAGATTGTAAGAGCCACAGGTTGGGAGATGTGATGGCCAGAGGCACTGCCTCCCCCAATAACTGACTCTTGCTCCCACTACGCATGACCCACAACCCCATGGAGAATACCAGCAACTCTACTGAGGAACATTTCCAGCAGAACGGGAGCAGGGAAGAGGGAAAAGATGGTACCAACACATGATGTATCCATTCAAAGTATATATATACACACACATACATATATGTTAGTTGAGAGAGAGGGAGAAAGAGAGAGAGGGAGATATAAAGAATGGGCATGCCAGGACCTCCGGCCACTGCAAATGAACTCCAGACACATGCTCCACGCTGTGCATCTAGCTTAAGTGGGTACTGGGGAATTGAACCTAGGACCTTGGGCTTTGCAGGTTATTGCATTCACCGCTAAGCCATCTGTCCAGTCCAAACTCTAAAACTTTTAAAAGGTTTTTATTTCTGGAGTGCAAGCTTTTATAGCAGAAAGATCATGCAGAAAAAAAAAAAAAAAAGCCTGAGTAATTGTGGAGTTGAGAAGAAAATATACAACCAATAAACAAAGTGGAATAATAGCACTCTTTCTGCCAGGGCTGAACTTTCTTCAAATGGCCATTCCATATAGGCTCAGCCCGGTGTGCATTGCAAGCCAGCTTAGTAGCCAAAAATGAAGTGAAGGCACCCTTGAAAAAAACCTTGAAGCAAAAGTTCCACAACTGATGATCTTATACTGAGCTCCGTTTCCTGTCACTCAATTGACTTCCCAAGGTCATTTCCTATCTCCCGATTACTGGCCTAGAAGAAAGAGTTAACTTAAGACAGTCATTGCACCAAGTCCACAGTTCAAGTTCAGTTGGAAATCATGGGCTCCCAAAGGTCTGTGCTGTTTGTGAGGACTCCACTGCCTGTGTATCAATTCCCTCCCTCTATCTGTTACAGTCACACCATGGAACCTCATCTCGTCTTTACTTTGGAATGACGTTTTCTTTAATATTGATTTAGGTGAAAATTAATGAGTATAAGTATAAAATACTCACTTGTGAGAAAAAATATAAATATGTGCCATAAGGAAAACCATCCATAGGGCATACATGTCTGCTTCAAGGGACTGGAAAAGTAAGCTTGGAAATGCAATTGTTTTATATTAATAATTTTCTTCTCACATTCAGAAACTTTTTTAACCAATACAAATGTAAGATCTTAATATGATTAGACATTTTAAAAAATATATTTGATTTATTTATTTGAGAGAAATAGAGAAGCAGAGACAGAGAGAGAGAGAGAGAGAGAGAGAGAGAGAGAGAGAGAATGGGGGCACCAAGGCATCCACCCACTGCAAACAAACTCCATATGCATGTGCCCCCTTGTTCATCTGGCTTACGTGGGTCCTGGAGAATCAAAACAGGGTCCTTTGGCTTTGCAGGCAAACGCCTTAACCACAAAGCCTTCTCTCCAGCCCCTGATTAGACATTTTTAGGTGAACTAGAAAATCTTATACAATGCAATGATAACTCAAGGGTACGAGAAATATGACATATTAGAAAAGGCAACAAGAGTTATATATTAAAATTGATCAGGGGCCCAGCACCATCATTAATGTATGAATAATTAATATGCATATAACAGCAATGCCTGTTTTTTGCATTTCATTCAATATGAGCTGTGCAGAAATATTTCAAAAGCTGCCTTTTGTAGTTAAGAGAGCTCCCATCTTCTTCTACGGTATGTAGGAAATAGAAATTATTTGAGGGCTGGAGAGATGGCTTAGTGGTTAAGGCGCCTGCCTCCTAAGCCTAAGAACCCCAGTTCCAATCTCCAGGTCCCACCTTTAGCCAGATGCAAAGTGACACAAGGGAGCAAGGGTGCAATGCTGCAATTTACCACAAGGGGGCTCAGGCATCTGGATTTCATTTGCAGCAGCTAAGAGGCTGCTGGCACGCCCATTCTCTATCTATCTTCCTCTCCCTCTCTCTCTGTCTCTCTCTCTGTCTCTCTCAAAAAAAAAAAAAAAGAAATTATTTGAAAAATGAAATGAAAACAGAAGATCTGAATGTAAATATTCAGAGACATTAAGTTTCTTGATAACTAACTTGTTTTTTTCTGTGTCCTTTATAATCCAAGAATTGTACTAACCTTTAAAAATGAAAAAGCATAGATGAGTCCCTGGAGAAAGAACACTCTGAAATGACACAAGTATCAAAACAGCAGACCCATTACTGCCTACCAGTTTGTGGACAAACCCTGCCAGATAGTTCCACTGAACTGAGGCCTGAAGGAAGGGTTGAGTATGTACATCACTGGAGGAAAAGCCATGAGTTTTTAAAATAAAATTTTATATTAAATCATGGAGAAGTGATTCAATTTATATAAATGGTTTGTGGATGCCAAGAGTTTATGTATATCCATGATCATGGAATTACAACATAGAACTCCACTGGAGCTGCTTCCATGGTCAAGCCAACATATAATTTTTTTTTTTTTGGCAAAAAAATATTTATCCTGATGATCAAGTTGGCAGAGAACTGAGAAAATGGCATAAACTGTTCATTAGTTGAGGTTCAGTTACATTATATCAATCAAGTATAATTAAGGGACAAATTTCAATTTCCCCCATAAACTAAACATTGTTCTGGAGTTCAAGATAAGACTATATTGAACTACCTCAGTTTTATTTTTTATATATTTTTAAAAAATATCTGTCTATTTATTTGCACACAGAGAAAGACAGAGTGAGTAGACAGAGACAGAGAGAGAAAGGGCATGCCAGGGCCTCTAGACACTGTAAACAAACTCCAGATGTAATTGTTTGTGCATCTGTCTTTACGTGGGTACTAGGGAATCAAACCTAGGTCATTAGGCTTTGCAGGCCAGTGCCTTAACTGCTGAGTCATCTCTCCAGCACTTTTTTAAAAAAAATATTCTTATACTACAGTGGGTGGGGTTTGATGAAGAACACGCTGGTAGTTTAGAAGAAAATATAAGGTATAACAGAGGGTTATTCAATATTTTCTTGCTCTTCCAAAGTGCTAACAGCATTTAGCTGTAATGAATTAGCAAAATTCCAATCAGGTTATTTAGGGGTAAGAGCTTCTCTAGAGCCATATGCCTTGGTTTTAGTTACAAAAAACACATAAATACTAAATAAATGACCTTGACCAAGTTCCTTAAACTACATTTACCTTTCTTTCCTCATGTGTAAGATGGGAATTATAGTCCCACTCATTTGCATGGAGTTATTAAAATGAGTTAATGAATCAATAACTATGACTCACTCAGAATCAAACTAGCCCACTCTATAGCTTTATCAACATTAATGAATGTGGTTGCATCCTACAGATTAGACACTGTGTGAGGCTTCTGCCTTGATTTACTGCTTACTGCTCATAAAAAGAAATTTCTCTTAGGCCCTAAGTGAGAGTCACAATGCACAGGGAACTTTCTTGTTTGCAGCGTGGGAGCAGTTACAAGCACAATTACTGCTGTTCTGGAAAGTGTATAAAACTATAAATAAACATTTAATGCCCTATTCTTTGTTTTATGGATACGAGAGCTCCAAATGATAGTCACTGAAATAAAGTGTATGAAAGGCACTTCATTTCTGCAGTGGCTTCCCAGTCATGTAGACTTTCAAATGCTTCAGAAACCCAGAAAGGTGAAAAACGTATTTTGCTATATTTGGCAGGAAATGATGCTTAATTTTGCTATTCATAACCAAATTTTCATAGTCTAGAAGAGTGTTCATTCTGAGGATTTGTCTAGCATGAATATATAACCATGAAAAAAAAAACATTTCTCTTAAGTAAATATGAAATGAAGAGATGCTTAGGACAGAATCGTTATTCTATTTACAGCAATAATTTGTTTGTTTTGATGAGACTAAACGTAAAACTACACTATCTTGACAGACCTGCAGAATGATGAGGTATTTTCTTCTTTTTGTTGAATTGGGAGTTAATGTAGTTGATCCATTGCACTTATGCCTGGATATAACCTGCCAGCAATAGATCAATTCCAACATATGGAGACAAAATCAAACGATGGATGCGTTCTGCTCAGCTTTATCTAGTGTGTTACGAGTAATGGGTAAGGTGCTGGTAAGTGATGCATACTGACAAGACCAATCTTGCCGTGTCCTCAAACAGGCAGCAAATAACCACACAGGCTAGAAGACTTTGATATGAAACAGGTGAGTACAGATATGCTATATCTCTCTTATTATTTTTATAGCTTTTTTATTGACAATTTTCATACATGTACATAATGTATTTTTTCACTGTTCCCTTCCATTGCCTTCTTAGTTTTTTATTAATTATGAAGTTTACCATTTATATGTATTACCCATTGGTATATTCTCATCCCTCCTCTGTGGGGTAATTGGTTTTCCCTTTGGGGTCCTGGCCAGTGGTTTCTGGTGGGGGACATGCCTCAGCATATTACTTACCACACTCTTCCTCTTACAGTCTTTCCACTCCATCATTCACAATGTTCCATGAACCTGGGTGGGCATGCTATAAGCTCCCTTCAGGGTTGATCTCTGTGCATCCTCTGAATGTCTGCTCTGATGCTTTTTGAGTCTCCTCATCATATACAGCCTCTCCCTGGAGGAGGCAGGTAGGTGGCAGTCAGAGCAGCACTTGAATTTAATTCACCTCTCCCTTGATTATGTGCTGACTTTTCCTGGGCCCTGGCGGGTATGGTGGATGAGATAGAGCTTTCTCTATGTGTATATGGATGAATCTTGGTTCTCACTAATATTTGCTACCATCTGTGAAAATGAGAGTCTCCAGCGCTGGAGGGATGGCTTAGTAGAAAAGGTACTTGCCGGGAAGCCAAATCATCCAGGTTCCATTGACCAGGACCCACATAAGCCAGATGCACAAGATGGTGTATGCATCTGGAGTTCATTTATAGTAGCTGGAGAGCCTGGCATGCCCATTCTCTCTGTCTCTGTCTGTCTCAAATAAATAATCAAAAAAAAATTTTTAAAGGCAGAAAGTCCTCATCATCATCATCAACAACAACAACAACAACAACAACAAAAAAAGATTTTCCAGACAAGAGTAAGAATAGCATATATCAAAGTGGATAAAGAGTAATTTAAAACATGTTTTGATGGGCATAACCCTTCCTTCTTAGCCAAAGAGTCTAGAGTGTATGGACTTTCTATCCTTGGGATTCTGACTTGGTTCTCTGTACTGATTGGGTCTCTTATCCAGTCAGAGGACAGTTGATTCCCCCCATAGCCTGCATCTCACTGTTGCCCAGGAGTGCACATCTTCCCTGGCTGGTTGGTTGTGCTGTATCTTGCAGAATCTCCCCCTTGTTTCTGCTGGTGGTGACCATTATCACTAACCAGTTCACCTAGCATTTTTTCAGCATTATGAATGATAGCCAGCAAGGAGCTGGCTTCCTTCACAGTTCCAGCATGAACTCTTCTTCTCCTGTGCTCCCAGCCTGTGGTGACTTCAGTAATAGAGTCTTACCATTTAGCTCTGGGTAACCAAATACTTTGGCAATAGCCTGCCTTGTTTTAGGAACCTCATGGGCCTCCTTGACCAACAACTCTCTGTTGGGGGGTAACCCATTTCTTACAGGAGGATTTGCCATCCAGAGCCATGTTTTAGAGTCAGTCATTCTTCATCCCCTACAAGACACTTCTGCTCAGACTATCACCACCACATTAAGAGTTATATCTTTTAATTAGCTAACCAGGAAGAAGGTTCCTACAATACAGATTCATGTTATCATTGTTTTTGTTTATCCCCACACCCTCCCTTACCCTCACACCCAAAACTCTTCCATCCCCCATATTCTGTCCCTCCCATTGCCTTTCCAGAATCCCCATGTGGTAGTTTGAATATATGGCCCCCAATATATTCAATGTTTTGCATCTGCAGCCACCTTGCTGGAGGCAATGTCACTGGGGGGGCGGATCTTAAGGTGTGGTGATGGTTTGAGATTCCATTGTAAAGATATGCAAAGTGTGCCTAATAGGAGTTCCTGAAGTGTGCTGTGATTTTTGGCTGTAGCTTTGTTCTGTGTGCTGTGTGCCTGCTTGGCTTTTCTCTCTCTTGCCTGGTCCTGTGAGAGCAGGCCCCTTCTTCTGCCATTATGGAACTTCTCCTGGATCTGTAAGCTTTAATAAATAATATCCCTTCCTCCATAACTATGCCTGGTCTGGAAGTTCATCTCAGCGAACCTGAAGCTGTCTGCTACACCCCTCCTCTCATTTCTCCCTATTTCCACTCTCTCCTAGCCTCCTTGTAACCGCTTGTCAATACTACTGAGACTTACTATAATTTACAAACTTATCTGTTCCATGTTAGGAACCACATATGAGAGAAAACATGTGGCAATTATCTTTCTGAGTCTGTGTGCCATTGTTTAGGATGATTTTATCCAAGTCCATCAAGTTTCCTGAAAATTTCCTTATTTCATTATTCCTTACCACCGAGTATAATTCCATTGTGTATAAGGACTGCATCTTCATTATCTATTCATTACTTGGTGGACAACTGGCATGATTCCTATTGTGAATAGAGCAGTATGAAAAATGGCTGAGCAAGTATATCGGTAGAGTCCTTAAGGTATTTTTCCAGGCATATTATATCCAGATCAAATGGTTGATCTATTTTTAGATTTTGAGAGCCTGCATATTCATTCCCATAGTGGTTAGGAATGTTTGCATTCTCTCCAGAAGTGGAAGAGGGTTCCTTTTATCTCACATCCTTGCCAGCATTTGTTGTCCTTTGAATTTTAATGATAGCCATTCTGACTGGAGTAAGGTGGAATCTCAAAGCCATTTTAATTCACGTTTCCCTGATGGATAAGATGTTGAACATCATTTTTTAAACTTTTTACTGACATCTTCCATAATTATAGGCAATAAATTATGCTAATTTCCTCCCTCATTCTCCCCTCTCAAATCCATCCTCCATCAAACTGCCTCCACCTTTCAATTACTCTTTGTTTGATTTTGATGTCATCATCTTTTCCTCCTATTATGAATATCTTGTGTGGGTAATGGCAGGCACTGTGAGGTCATGAATATCAAAGCCATTTTGTGTCTGGAAGATTGCATCATAAGCTGCCTTATCCTTCCATTGGCTCTTATATTCTTTCCACCACTTCTTCCACCATAGACCCTGAGCCTTGGAAGGTGTGAGAGAGATGTCTCAGAGCTGAACACTCCACTGTCACTTCTTCTTAGCATTATGGTGACTTTTGATCCACCCCAATCGACAGTAGCACCTGAGAAGCTTCTTAGCTAAAAATGAGATAGCATTAAAATATGGGTATAAACATTTTAAAAAGTGCTTAAAGGCAGTTTGTGCACATAATAAATGCATGTAGCCAGACAAAAGCAGGAGTTACTCTTCTAGGGCTCAAGACTACCCCAGGCATAGGCTGCCACTATTATACCAGTGTATTTGGCCTGGCTGGCCAATCTAAGGCTTCCAAGGTCCTCTGATGTTTAACACCATTGATGACTGATGTCTCCCACAGGGGTCCATGCATCATAGCTTTCTCTCAGCTGGAGAATAGGAGGGATTTCCAGATCAGCTCCAGCTCAATTCTAAAGATGGCAGACATATTTTTAAGCATTATTGGCCATTTATAATTCACCCTTTTAAAACTCTCTGTTAAATTCTCTACCCCATTTTTTATTGGGTTGCTTGATTGATTATTGTTTAGGTTTTTGAGTTCTTTGTGTATTCTAGATATTAAGCCTCTGTCAGATGCATAGCTGGTGAAGATGTTCTCCCATGCTATAGGTTGTCTATTGACTTTGTTGATAGTTTACTTCTCTATACAACAGGTTTTAATTGCATTGGCTTCTAGGATATTATTAAGAAAATAGTTCTGTATGCCTTGGTGTACTCTATTCTCTTTTGCCAGTCATTTTAGAATTTTAAAGCTTATATTCAATTCCTTGATCCAGTTGGAATTTATTTTTGTACAGCATGAGAGAAGAGAGTATAGATTCTAGATTCTTCTACATGTGATTATTCCATTTCTCCAGTACCATTTGTTGAAAATGTTGTCTTTGTTTTCATCAGTGTGGTTTTTGGCCTATTTGTTGAAGATCAAGTAGCTGTAGTTATTAGAACATAAACCTGTATCTTCTATGTAATTCCATTGGGCTATATGTGTGTTTATGCGCCAGTACCATTCTGTTTTCATGACTATGGTTTTGTACTATATTTTGTAGTGAGGTATGGTAATTGTTTTCCTTTTCTGAGGATATTTTTGGTTATCTCAGGCCTTTTTTGTTGCCATATGAATTTTGAGATGACCTTTTCTAACTCTGTGTAGAATTGCTGGAATTTTTATTAAAATTGCATTGAATGTTTATTGTTTTGGGAAGGGTGGTCATTTTTACAATATTAATTCTTCTGATCCATGGGCATAGGAAGTAAGTATTTCCAGCTTCTCATGTCCTCCTCAATTTCTTTCCTCAGTGCTTTATGTTTTCATTGTATAGGTCTTCCACTTCCCTCATTACAGGTATTCCAAAATATTAAGTTTCTGTGGCTATTAAAAATGGGACTGCTGCCATGATTGATTTCTCCCTCCAGATGCTTGTCCTCGATATATATCCATGTTATTTCTTTCTCTTGTTTTATTGCTTGTTCTAAGATCTCAAGTACTATGTTAAAAAGAAGTGGCAAGAGTGGACACCTATTTATTTTTCCAGATATTAGAGAGGAAATGTCCAAGCTTTCCTCCATTTACTGGGCCTTATGGCTGTGATGATAGATAGATAGATAGATAGATAGATAGATAGATAGATAGAGACATAGATATAGATATAGACATGGATATGATATGGATATAGATGATATAGATATAGTTATGTATCTCTTATTATATTGAGAGATGATCCATCCATTCCTAGTCTCTCCATTTTTTAATTATGTAAGGATGTATTTTATCAAAGATATTTTCTTGAATCTATTGAAATGATCATATAAACTCTGTCCTTAAGGCTATTTATGTGATCCAGTATGCATATTTATTTCTGTATATAGAACCATCTCTATATCATGAATTTGAAGCCTATTTGATCAAGTAGATCAATCTTTTGATGTGTTCTTGGATTCAATTTGTAGGAATTTTACTAACGATTTTGGTGTGTACATTCATAGGGATATACCTGTCTTATCTTGTTATGTCTCTGTTTGGTTGTGGTATTAATGTGATTCTGGCTTCACAGAAGGAGTCAGGAAGCATTTCCTCCTTTCATATGTGTGAAATAACTTGAGAAAAAGTGGTTTTCATTCTTCAGGGAAGGCTTGGTAGACTTCAGCAGTGGATTTGTCTGGGCCTGGACTTTTGTTGTTTGTTGTTTTTGTTCTTGGGAGGTTTTTAATTACTTTATTACTCTCACTAGATGTTACAGCACTCCTCATATAGTGTATCTCCTTTGGCATTAGGTTTGGTAGGTAGTATGAGTCAAGAAATTCATTTCTTCCAGATTTTACAATTTCAGTGGAATATATGTTTTGAAATATGTCCTGATGATTCTCCCAGTTCCATTTATATCTGTTATAACACCTATTTTCAATTCTAATCTTCTTGATATGAGTCTTCTTTATTTTTCTTTTGATCAGTTTCTCCAGGGGCTTATCAATCTTGTTTAATTTTTTTAAGTTGCTCTTTGTTTAATCAGTTTTTAAAAATTGTTTTCATGGCTAGTGGATTTCTGCTCTGAACTTCATTATTTCTTTCCTCATGGTACTATTGGGTTTTGATTGTTCTTGTTTACAAAAGCCTTCAGGTGGATGATTAAGTTATTTTTATTTAGTTTAGATCTCTTATTTTCGTAACATAAGCATTTTATTTTATTTTATTTTTCTTTATTTATTTGAGAGAGAGAAAAAAAGCTGGGAGAGAGAGAGAGAAAGAGAGACAGAGAGAGAGAGAGAGAGAGAGAGAGAGAGGATGCCAGGGCCCTTAGCTGCTTCAAACAAACTCCAGAACTCCAGGGCACCCCACTGTGCATCTGGCTTACTTGTCCTGGGGAATTGAACCTGTGTCCTTTGGCTTTGCAGGCCAGTGCCTTAACCACTAAGCCATTTCTCCAGCCCCTAACCTAAGCACTTAATGACATAAATTTTCCATTTAGGACTGCCTTAATTGTGTTCCATAAGTTTTGCTATATTGTGTTTTCTTTGTCACTATTCTAGACTTTTTAACATTTCCTTTTGATTTCTTCAGTGGCTCAATCATTATTTAATAGTGAGTTGTTCAGTCTTCAAAAATTGTGTATTGGTTTTGGTGTTTCTCTTTTTCACATTGTAGTCTAATATAATATAGGTCCTAAATTTAGTGACACTTGCTTTATGACCTAATATATAATCACTATTAGAGAAGGTCATGGGCTGCTAAAAAGAAAGTGTTTAGTTAGGGTGGAATATTCTGTAGATGTCTGTCACTTCCATTTGACATATTGTGTTGTTTAGCTCCATCTTTTCACTTTAATTTCTGTTCAGATCATCTGTCTATTGATGATAGTGGGATATTAAAATCTACTATCATTGTGCTGGGATGTATTTCTGATTTAATATCTAGTAGATTTTGCTGAATAAATTTTGTTGGACTTGTGTTTTGTGCATATAAGTTTATAAATGCAATATACTCCTATTGAATTGCTCCTTAATGAGTATAAAGTGACATTCTTTATCTCTTTTATTTTTGGTTTAAAATCTATTCTCTCAAATATTAGTATAGTCACACATGCTTGTTTCCCATTTCCATTTGGTTGCATAATTGTTTCTTGGGGTGGCTTTCTTGGATTAAATGACTTATTTCAGTTTTTATTTCCTAGATCTTTCTTCAGCATCTCCATCTTCTTATTGAATTGAATTTCATTTTCTTTTTTTTTTTTTTTTTTTTTTTTTTTTTTTGGCTTGACTGTCTTCCTGCCCCTTGGGATTCACTCCTCAATTTGAACATATCTTCACTGAATATATTCTAGTTACCACTGAATTCATTTTTTAAATGTTTTTAATTTTTATTTATTTATTTATTTGAGAGAGTGAAAGAGGCAGAGAGAGAGAGAGAGAGAGAGAGAGAGAAATGGGGGCACCATGGCCTACAGCCACTGTAAACAAACTCCAGACACGTGCACCACCTTGTGCATCTGGCTTACGTGGGTCCTGGGGAATTGAACCTGGGTCTTTTCGGCTTTGCAGGCAAGGGCCTTAACTGCTAAGCCATCTTTCCAGCCCTGAATTCCTTTTTTGTTATTTCTTTTCCATTTTATTCAGCCATCTATTTAGTTATTTTTGCTGATTGCTTCCATTTCATACAACTATCCTTTGAACTTTTCTTGAGTTCCTTTTGCTATTTTTTTTCAATTCCCTTCCATTTGATCCAAGCATTTGTTCACGACCCCATTAAGTTTGTTTAATGTGGTTATCATAATTTCATTTGGTATTCTATGTCTGGAATTTCTATTAAGTTTGCATTGGAGGCTTCCTCTATGAGACCAGTCCTTCTTGGAGGAGATATCTTCCCTTTGTGTCTTGTGTTATTTGTTGTTCATCAGGGTTTAACCATCTCAAGATCGTCTTTCTGTTTTGCTAAAAATGCAGCAAAGGTAACACTGGGGAGCCTGTCTTGAGTGGCCCAGTTCAACCTTTATCAAAGTGGGTGGTTGGGTAACAGTCTATCTGCAGGCTGGGGCTGGGTCCATTTGAATATAAGGCTTCTCCTTGTGTGCACAGCCTCACTGTGGGTCTGGGCTAAACCCTTGGAGGCCTGTTATACTCAATGCACAAGTTGTAGAATATGATCAGCTAAGAAGTCTCTGCTCAGGGAGACACAGGCCAGGCCAGGCCAGCTCAGGGAGTGAGAGGATATAGGTGCAGTGGGCTAGGGGAAATCTCTCCTGGGTCCTGTCACCCACGGCATCTCACTGTCTATATTGAGATCAGCTCTAGAGTACCTACTGGCAGTGGCTAGGGGGTGGGTCAGTGCATGCAATTCAGCTGATACCTAATTCCAGTGAATGGGGGCCAGGCAGTTGTGTGGGGAATGGGAGAAACTCAGCTTGAGCCTGCTCACCAATTACTACTCACTGACTGGGGCTTCGAGACCTTATTCTCTTCTATTCCTTTTCTACATTATGAATTTTTAAGACCTTTTTTTTTATTTTTAGAGAGAGACACAGAGAAAGACAGACAGACAGACAGAGAGGGAGAGGGAGACAGATAGAGATGGGCATGCCAGCAGTCTCTCAGCTGCTGTGAACAAAATCCAGATGTGTGCGCCCCCTTGTGGGAAAGTGTGGCATTGCGCCCTTGCGTCACTGCATCTGGCTAAATGTGGGACCTGGAGATTGGAACCCGAGGCAGGTGCCTTAACCACTAAGCCATCTCTCTAGCCCAACATTTTGATTTTTATGTGATATTTCTTAGAGCCTAAATTGATGTCTGTTTTATGTATACTTTACAAGCAACTATAATTTCATAAGAAATATTAATTTAATTTTAAATATATTTCTACTTAAGGCATCATGTTAGCCCTCAATAGTTTTGATTTTGGAGAAATTAAACTATTTTATTTTATTTATTTATTTGATTACAGACATACTTAGCATGGATACATCATATCCATCTTCTCAACCTCCATTCCCTGAGTCCCACCTCAGTGGAGTGGCTGTTATTCCACATGGGGTTTTGGGTTATGTGGGAGCAACAGTCAGATATTGTCTGGGGGAGGGCAAGGCCTCTGGGTATGACCTCCCAACCTGTGTCTCTTGCAGTCTTTCACCCCCTCTTCTGCAAAATTCCCTGAGCCATGGTGGGTATGTTTTAAGTCTACTTCAGTGATGAGCTCTTAGGGAATCACAGATTTCTGTTTTGATATGTATTCAGTATCCTCACAGTCTGTCTCCTTCACTCTGGCACTGATTGTCAGGATCACCAAGGAAGTAACACTCTTGCTCATCTCTCCAATTCCCCTGTGCTTTTAGCTGGGACTCAGCTGAAGTGTGAGGGGTGGTTTAACCCCTCCGTTCTTCCTACCTTCTGAAAAAAAAAAACAGATTCTCCAATGGAGAGTGAAGTCAGCCTAGGTTAACTGGATAAGCTTCATTAATTTAGGGAGAATTTGATGGTTGTAGCCACTGTTTTAGCCAGAGTGGAGTGGGAGCATGACATTGGAGAGCATAATATTTGTCTCCATAGGATTTAGAACTGGTTCCCAGTTCCAGATATGGTTGTACAACCCCCCCCACACACACACCACACACACACCAGGTTGTCCATACCGTCATTGACCCCTTTTTTCCAGTAGCTTATATGTAGTGCTTTCCAGAACTGCACAGGCTAACTCTGGGGGGACTGGCTCTCTCCATATTACAGCCAGATGTCAGTGTTCTGTATCTGGAGGGTTTGGTGGGTAATCAAGTGCTTTGACAGAAACCTGTCTTGGTTTTCAGACCTGACAGGTCTCTCTAATAAGTAGCTCATTGTGGGTAACAACTGTTTTCTAGTACTGAAAATTACAGGCCAGAGCCATTTTTTTTTTAAGATTAGGCTTCATCCCACCCTCTTTTCATGCACTCCCCTCATACTTCTGTAGAGGTTTAAATATTTTAGTTTATCTTCAAGAATAAATTTTTGTATGGTTCCAGTTTATTTTGCATTTAGTTTCAAGTATATTTCCCCACCAACATCCCTTTCCTCAGCCCCAAAACACTTACATCCATATTGCATGGGACCTGAGTGGCCTATCAGGTGTGCCAGCACCTTGAGCTGATCCAGGTTAGGAACTGCAAATAAGAGAACATGCAGCGTTTGTCCTTTTATGATTGTTTGTGCTGGCTGAGTATAAACTGTTCCAAATTGGACCATTTTCCTACAAATGGCATCTTATTATTTCTTTCTACTGCAAAGTAGAATTCCATTGTGTAAATTTACTACAACGTCATTGTCCATTCATCCAATGATTGACACCTGGGTTAATTTCAGTTCTTAGCTACTATGAATTGAGCAGCTATAAATATGGTTGAGCAAATATCTCTGTAGTGAAGTGTGGAGCATTTAGGACGAATGTCCAGTAAGGGAATAACTGGGTTGGTAGGTAGTTCTGTGTTCATCTTTTTTTAAAAAATTATTTTTATTATTTTATTTATTTTTGGAGAGAGACACAGAGAGGGACAGACAGAGAGACAGGGAGAGGGAGACAGATAGAGATGGGTGCGCCAGCAGTCTCTCAGCTGCTGTGAACAAAATCCAGATGTTTGCGCCCCCTTGTGGTTAAGTGCGGCATTGCGCCCTTGCGTCACTTTGCATCTGATTAAACGTGGGACCTGGAGATTGGAACCCGATTCTTAGGCTTAAGAGGCAGGCACCTTAACCACTAAGCCATCTCTCCAGCCCCTGTGTTCATCTGTTTGAGGACTCTCCATGTTGACTTCCACAGTGGTTATATGAGTTGGCCTCTCATCAACAGTGGATAAGGGCTCCTCTTTTCCCACATCCTCACCAACATTTATTATTGTTTGATGTTGTTTGATGTAATGACTGCCACCCTTACTGGGGTAAGGTGGAATCTCACAGTTGTTTTTAATTGCATTTCCCTGATGGTTAGGGATTTTGAACATTTTCTTAAGTGTGTGTTAGTCATTTGTATTTCTTCTTCTGAGAACTCCCTATTCAGTTCTCTACCCTGTTTTTGGAGTGGGTTATTTGACATTTTAATTGTTTTTATTTTTTTATTTCTTTGTACACTCTATATATTTGGCTCTGTCAGTGGTATGTTTCTCCAATTCTATGGATAGCCTATTTGCTCTGATTATGGTACATTCATCTGTGCAAAATCTTTTTAGCTTCATGAAGTCCCATTGGTTGAGTGATGGTTTAATTTCCTGGGCTACTTGGGTATGGTTCAGGAAATCTTTCCACACTTTTATCTGATGGAGAGTTCCTCCAGTTTTTAATTCCAGTAGTGGACAAATTTCAGGTTTTACACTGAAGTCTTTAATGCACTTGTAGTTGATTTTTGTATATGGTTACATGATTGGGTCTAGTTTCATTTTTCTACCTGTAGTTATCCAATTGGTACAACACCATTTGTAAAAGCTGCTCTTTTTTCTCCAGTCTACATTATCAACACCTTTGTCCACGATCAAGTAGCTGTAGTTACTTGACCTAATGGCAGGGTTTTCGATGCTGTTCCATTGGTCCATGTTTCTGTTTTTATGCCAGTACCATGCTGTTTTGCTACTGTATTTTTGTAATATAGCTGTAGATCAGAGGTGTTTCTTTTGCTTAGGATATGTTTGGATACAGGGCCTGCTGGATTTTAAGATCATTTTTTTTTTCTATCTATGTGAAGAATGATGCTGGAATTACATTGGAATTGCATTATATCTGTGTATTGATTTTGGTAGAATTGCCATTTTCATTATATTAATTTTACCTATCTAGGAGCATGGAAGGTATTTCCATCTTCTCAAGTCCTCCTCAATATCTTTCTTTAGTGTTTTTACATTTTCATTGTATTGGTTTTTCACCTCCTTGATTAGTGCTATTCCAAGGTATGTGTTGTGTGTGTGTGTGTGTGTGTGTGTGTGTGTGACTAATGAAAATAGGACAGTCCTGTAGATACCTGTTTCTGTATATTTCTCCTTTACATATAAAAAGGTTACTGATATTTTTGTGTTGATTTTCTATCCTGCCACTGTGCTGAAGGAATTAATCACCTTTAGAAGTTTTGAAATGGAGACGTTTTGGTCACTTATGTTCAGGATCATGTCATCTGCAAAGAGGGCTAATATGACTTATGCCTTTCCAATTTGTATCTGTTTTATTTCTTTCTCCTATTTTATTGCTTGGGTTAGGACTTCTAGCACTATCTTGAAGAGAAGTGGTAGAGTGGACACTCCTGTCTTGTTCCCAATCTTAATTTGAACTGCTTGAGTCTTTTCCTCCCATTAAGCATTATTTGGGCTTTAGGTGCTTTATATATAGCCTTTATTGTGTTGAGATATAAACCTTCCATGCCTATTCTGTCCAGCATTTTGATCATGAAGTCATGTTGAATTTTGTCAAAGGCCTTCTCTGCATCAATTGAGATGACCATGTGGTTTTTTTGATAAAGTTTATGTATGTGGTGCATTATGTTGAACAATTTCCATATTTTAAACCATGTCTGCATTTCTGGGATGAAGCCTATTTGATCAAGGTGGATAATGTTTTGATGTGTTGTTAAATTCAGTTTGAGAGGATTTTGTTCAGGATCTTTGCATCTGAGCTCATCAGAGACATAGGCCTACGGGCTATTTTCTTGTATCTCTGTTTGGTTTGGGCATGAGGTATTTCTAGCTTCATAAAAGGCCTTGGGAGTATCTCTGTTCTCCAATTATGGGAAACAATTTGAGAAAAACTGGTTTCAATTCCTAGATTGGTTTGATAGGATTGACTGAGAAGCCATCTGGTCCTGGATTTTTCTTTTTGGGGAGGTTTTTGATTAACTTTTCAATCTCAATGGATGTGCCAGGTTTATCCATTTTTTGAGATTAGCAATTTTGTGGAGTGGAGGTTTTGGAAGTAAGTTTTGATGATTCTTCCAATTTCATGGATGTCCGTTTTGACCTCTCCCTTCACATTTCTGATTTTGTTCATTTGAGACTTCTCTCTCTCTCTCTCTCTCTCTCTCTCTTTTTGTTTGATTAAATGGCCTGGGTTTGTCAATCTACTTCATTTTTATCAAAGAACCAGCTCTTCATTTCATTAATTTTTTTCAATTGTTTTTTTTTTTAATTTCCAAATCATTATTTTCTGCTCTGACCTTTATTATTTCTTTCTGTGTGGAGATCTTAGGATTGGATACTACCTGTTTTCCTAACACCTTTAGGTAGATGGTTAAGTTATCAATTTGAAATCTCTCTGTCTTAGTTATGAAGGCATTTAGTGCTATGAATTCCCCCCCCCTTAGAACTGCCTTCTGCCTTTGTTATTATCATTCAATTCTAGAAGTTGTGATTTCTTCATTATTCATTCATTATTCAAAAGTGTTGTTCAGGGGCTGGAGTTTCAGCCTAACCCCGGTTAATTTTTGATTTCTTCCAGGCTGGACCACATTCATTCATTATTTAAATAAATAAATAAATAATAAAATATTAAAAAAAAAAAGTGTGCTGTTCAGACTCCAGGAGCTTGTGGAATTTCTGATGTGTCTCTTGTTGAATTTCTAGCTGTAAAGCATTATGATGTGATGTGATACAGGAAGTTAAGTCCATTTGCCTGAAATTATTGGGGCATGTTTTATGGCCTAATATATGATCTATTTTGGAGAAAGTTCCGTGGGCTACTAAGAACAATGCGCACTCTGTAGAATTTTGTTGGATTGTTCTGTAGATACCCTTTAGGTCTAGTTAATCAATGGTATTGTTGAGCTGTATTGTTGCTGGTTTATTTTCCACTTGGATGATCTATTTATGATAGTGGAGTACTGGAGTGCCCAAGTATTGGAGTTTCTTTCTTTCTTTTTTGTCAATTAGGTTTTGTTTTATAAACTGTGATGGCTTTTGGTTTTAAGTTTATTTTGTCACATACTAATATAGCAACACCTGCTTGTTTCTTATTTCCATTTGCATGGAATACCATTTTCCATCCTTTCACCCCGAGGAGGTATTTGCCTTTAGTGGTGAGATGGATTGCTTGAAGATAGAAAATGGATGATTCTGTTTTTCTGATCCTCCCTGTTAACTTGTCTTTGGATGAGTGAATCGAGACCATTAATATTAAAGGTTATAACTGTGAGATTTGATTTAATCTGTGCCACATTCGGGTGCTTTATGTGGTTTGTTTTTTTCTTGGGCTTTGGACTTTTTTGAGCCTGCTCTAGTTTTGGTTATTGTGATCTTCTTCTTGTAGGCTCTTGAGGTTGGTTGTTTGCCCCATCTTTGTGGAGAATTCCTTGAATTATTCTCTGTAGGTTTGGCTTTGTGTTCATATAATCATAGAGCTGGTTTTTAACATGGAAAGTTTTCCTTTTACCATCTATTATGAGGGATAATTTCACTGGGTATAGTAATTTGGAATGGAAGCCATAGTTTTTTAGACTTTGATGAGTTCCATTCCATGGCCTTCTGATTCAAGGTTTCCATTGAGTAATCTGAGTTCATTCTGATGGGATTGCTTTGTATGTAGTGAGTTGTTTCTCTCTTGTCACTTTTATTACTGCATCTTTGTTTGCATTGTTCAGAGTTTTAACAATGATGTACCTTGGAGAGTTTCTTCTTTGCTCCTGTCTGTTTGGAGTTATGCTAGCTCCTTGTATCTGGATGGAACTTTCTTTTGAGAGGGTGGGAATGTTTTCTTCAATAATATTGTTAAATAAGTTCTCCATGACTTGGGTCTGAATTTCTTCTCCTGGCATACTCTTGATCCAAATGTTAGGACATCTTTGGGAATCCTACCATTCCCTCATGTTGTGCTCACAATATTTTTTTGAATTTATCAAACTTTTGGGACTTCTGAACTGTTTCTCCAGCACATGCACTACCTTGTGCATCTGGCTTATGTGGGGACTGGGGAATCATACCTGGGTCCTTAGGCTTCACAGGCAAGGGCCTTAACCACTAAGCAATCTCTGCAACCCAATGGCAGCTCTTTTAACAGATTTTGGAGGAAAGATTATTCCTAAAGTATGTCCTTTTCATTTTCATGTGTTGTGAAATGATAATCCAAGTGCCCTGTTAGATCATAGTTTGGATTTTAAATTGACTTGACTCCAAGGCCTCATCTATGACTTCATTGTCTACATGAGTTTTTTTGTCAGTAACATGCCATAATTTTAGTTCTTCATGAAAGGTCAACAAATGTTAAGTGGCAGAAGATTAAGGATATATTTCCCATTTACCTATACCTATTTTTTTTACCCTAAACTCATTTTTCTTTTCTTCACTTCAACTTTCTTTTGTGCACTGAAAACTGAGAGAGAAAGCCTACCTCTCTCTGCTTCTTACTGTTGCAACTAAAACATAAAGCCTCAAGAGTGTTACTTGGGAAATAGAGGTTGGAGGATCACTGTGTGTTCGAGGCTACCCTGAGACTACATAGTGAATTCAGCCTCATCTAGATTGAGACTCTACTTTGAAACCTGCCTCCCAAAATAAGCAAAAGCATTTAAAATAGAAGACAGAACCAGGCGTGGCAGGCGCACTCCTTTAATCCCAGCACTCAGAAAGCAGAGGTAGGAGGATCACCATGAGTTCAAGGCCACCCTGAGGATATAGAGTAAATTCCAGGTCAGCCTGAGCTAGAGTGAAACCCTACCTCAAAAACAAAAACAAAAAAAAATAAAACAACAAAAAGAAGAAAGAAATAGATGACCAATATTAACTTCCTTCAGGATCCAACTTATGCTTGACTTTTTTCAAAGAAGGTAATGAAGTAACACCATATTGAATTCACTTGGACAAATCAGATCAAAAGGACATTTTTCAAAATTAAGTCTTGGGCTGGAGAGATGGCTTTATCAGTCTAGGTACTTGCTCGCTAAGTCTAAAGACCCATGTTCAATTCCACAGTACCCATTTAAAGCCAGATGCACAAAGTGGCGCTTGAATCTGGAGTTTATCTACATTGGCTAGAGGCCCTGTTGCACCCATTCTCTCTCTCCTCTCTCTTTCTCTTTCTCTTTCTCTCTCTTCTCTGACTCTGCTTGAAAATAATTTTAAAATAAAAAAATAAAATAAAATAAGCCACATGTAAGCAGTGTATTTAAGTTGTTGACTACCCTGCCCTTTCGGTTGGTTTCCCACTTATTTCAAAACATAGATCTTCAAATGCCTTGGGTCTGTTTCCTCATTTGACCATTTTTGTTTTCATTTGACTTCAGTGTATACTCAGACAACACTGTCTATAGTATTTTAGTTGGTAAGACATTATATCCTATATATTACATTTAACCTAAAACTATAAATTTTCTAAGAACAAATAATTTTAAGGGCATCAAGAACTATGTATTATACAAATTTGTGATGCTGTATCAGAATTATCATCTGATAAATCAGTCTTTTATGAAAAAAAAAACCACTTCAGCTGGGCATGGTGGTGCATGCCTTTAATCCCAGCACTCGGGAGGCAGAGCTAGGAGGATTGCCATGAGTTCAAGGCCACCCTGAGAATACATAGTGAATTCCAGGTCAGCCTGAACTAGAATGAGACCCTACTTGGAAAAACAAAAAGCAAAAACAAACAAAAACAAAAAAAAAACACTTCAAATTTCAAGTTATTGATTTCAACATTCAACTCATTATATTAAGAATGGAATTCTCTCTCATCTATCATCTTCTTCCCCTTCCATCCTCTTATTTCTTTACTTCTATACTTAAAATGCAAGAGGTGATTAAATGTACAAATAACTTTTTTTAAAGTAGTGTCTTCTTCTAGCCCATACTAGGTGAGCTAGTGTGAGAGGAGCCTGGAACTCTTGGTATCCTCTGATCTCTGTTTCTGCCTCCTGTATGCTGGGATTAAAGGCGTACACCACCACACCTGGATCACTGATAACTATTGACTTTATTGCTCACAAATCATCTTCCCAATTTTGTCAAGGATTTAAATAAGGCATAGTGAACAAAAGTTGCACTTAGGTTATTTGTAAATAAATAACCACATTGCAAGAAAGTTTCTTGGCCTCCAACACCACACGTCCTCCAGGTTACCTGGCTCTCAGCAGACACGGGGAGGTGGAAGTATCTGCAGATAAGAACCTCTTATTTAGAAGACAAGGTCCTAGACCCTCAATTATGCAAAGTGAAAACTAACTGCTATAGAATTATAGGAGAAATTTGATAAACTGAAGGGAATTTTTGCAGCTTTCTATGGTATGTGCATGTGCATGTTTGTGGGGCACATGTGTGTATATGGGACTAACTGGGTACACATATGTGTGCATGAGTACATGGGTTTATGGATGTGTGGGGGCCAGAGGACACCTTTGAGGATATACCCCTCAGGAATGCTGTCCACCCTATCTGAGATGGAGTCTGTCATGGGTCTGGAGTTCACCAATTATGCTAGACTGGCTAGCAACAAGCTCCTCAAATTCTTCTGTCTCCACCTGCACAGTGGGATTACAGCACAAGCCACCTCTCCTGGCATTTACATAGGTACTGATGATTGAACTCAGGTCATCAAGCTTGTGAGTAAGGGACTTTACCACCTGAACTATTTCTGCAACCCTAATCAGCACATATACAAATTATCTAATCTTTTCCAAAGAAATTTGGATACTTATGCAAAAGTCTTATATTATTCCACTTCTCCTGGCTGGGACAAAATATTTGACAAAAATCAGTTTTTAAAAGGATGGGTTTATTTCAATTGACTCATCTAGGTTACATAGAGTCCATTGTCATGGGGAAGGTTGAGAAAGCCAGTCATATTCAGCATGGAGAGGAAGCAGAGAGCAGTAAACACTGTCCTCAACCAGCCCTCTTCTTTCCATACAGTCTAGGAAATCATCCTGGAATCCCCTAGAATGATGTCACCGACAATTAAGGCGGACTTTTCTACCCCAGTTAACCTAACCAAGTGATCCTCCTCAGAACTGTGCAGAAGATAAGACAGTGTGTATAATCCTGGCAAGTCCTGGCAAATTGACAATTATTATAAACCCTCATAAGCTTTGACTCTTTTTTTGCAGATATCCAGCAATACATGCTTAGACTCTGGGGGCCATTGTTTCCTCTTGAACAAAACTAAGAAAATTTTAACTATTCTATTGGATGGATTAAGTGAGATGATATAAATACTTTCATAATCACAGGACTAAGCAAATGGTAGGTTTTATATAACATGGAGATATAAACTAAGGTTTTATATGATACTACACTTTTACATGAAAATAGTGTAAGATATAAAACTTGGTTAGTGACTTGAGATCATTGTGTGTCTTAAGAATGATGCCATGATGATATTTTAAAATTGTTTCACAGATCTCTATGTAAGTTAAAACTGGCCAGACATCTAAACAGTAAAATGTATTTTATTCTGATAGCTTCAGTATAAGATAAAAAGTGACCTGCACTGGGAATAGAGAAACAATCATGCAGAAATAATTACAGTCAAAAAAGAATTCTCAAATCTGAAGTGTAATAAAACTATGGATCAACCTGGGAAATAAGAGATAGCCAGGAGCAAGTGATATAGTTCAGCATATGAGGTTAACCGAAAAAATAGAGGTCACAGGTACACTGCCCATGTAAGGGGCTGATGATTTTGACTCCTCAGAAGGACTCTCAGATAGGAAATTAATAGCTAGAGGGGCAAGAAATCATGAGGGAACCAGAGGGTAATGCCATCCAAGTTGTGTATTTTGAATTAAAGCATAAGAAATTTATTAATTGCAAGGGAGGGATTTAAAACAGGTAACCAAGGCAACACTGGAATTAAATATCACACTAAAATAAGACAATTCAATCCTGTGATTAGGATTCACATACAGATTCTTGGTAGAGGTTCCTTTCAGACTAAAGGCAGGATGATAGAGTGGGTGATGACCGTGAGGAAGGGGAGAATAGAGTTCACATTTTAGTGGGAGGCAAGAGAATAAAACCACCAGAGTTAAATACTTCCTAACTGCTATGGAACTGAATATCAAGATTAAAAATGATGGTCCCTGAAAGGACATTCTCTGCTAATGTTACAGTATGTTAATACTTTCTGATTTACCATCCATGAGGATGCTTTTAATTACTATGTAAAGATTGCAGCAAAATATTTGATTCATTTATTCATACACATATATATGTGTATGTGTGTAATTACATACTCAATCATATATTTATGTATATATATGTATACATACATACATACATACATACATACATACATACATACTACATACATTATGGGGTATGCCAGGATAACCTTGAGCTTTGTTCTGAAAACAACTTCTACCAATGCAACTTTGTGATAAAGTTTCATGATGAAAACATTAAAAATATTCACAATTAGTATATATGTTACCATGGATACTTGAAGGTTGATGTAGAAAACATTAACAATAAATGCCTGGTTAGATTTCCTGGTAGAGAAAAAAAGAAATATTGAATAATTTAATGTTCAGGTTCTTATTTATAATAACTGGAGGTAAGGCAAACTACTGGTGTTTAATGTATGAGTATGTTCACCTTCCTTTATCTGAAATCAGTTTTAAGATAACATGAATAATTTAATTTGTCATTGATAAACACGTACACTGTCAAGAAAGATTCTCATTATCCATGTATTTCCTAGACATTTTCAATGTCCCTAGTGCTAAGATAAATAGTATGCAAGGCAGGAGAGAATGGTAATGGCTGTAGGACTCAGAAAACATGTTATTGCATGGTGCTGTGACACACTGAGCAAAAGCAACTGTATAGCAGAAGGCCCCAAGGAATAGTCTCTTCTAACTTTCTCCTGTCCTTTTCACCTTCTCTCCTTTCTTCCCCATGGCAGGAAATAGAAACCATAATTCCTTTTTCTAGGGCAATGCTTAGAAATTAGAAGCCCCCGCTTCTAAAAAGAACCCTAAAATATTAAAATATTACTTCAGTCTTCCTTTGCCCTTCTATGTAAGAGCCACATATAAAACTATTTCTAATTTGCCTACCTACAAGCAAAATGAGGCAACCCTGCACAGAAAGGCTGAAAGAATCTTCATGGGTTAGGTGTTGCTTGGGCTCTTCTCTCAGTCTATTACCATTTATAGACTTCTGTGTATTAACGATCCTTTTTGTCCAGTGAGATTCACATATGGCTGCATTGTTCTTTAAATGTAAGCACAGACATAATTCATTTTCTCTCATTCAGTGTTTTTCATTTCTGAAGATTCCTAAGACACCTAATCCTTGTTAAACTTTCTTATTATTGGCTGAGTTTATTTGTATAGAGCCTTCTAATAGAAAGGAAAGATATCACATCTTTTCATCTCTATGGGTGTTTATAGTCTAGCTTGTGAGTTACTGTTGGTGTTTTAAGGTTACTAGAGTGGACTAAATGATATCAATAAACTATAGGGTGTAATAGGCTATAGAACAAGGAGGAATTGAAAAGAGAACATGCTCAGAGTAGATAAGGGTAGAAAGAAAGGGGCTGAGACTACCCCCACTGAGGGGTAGATTGATTTGAGTGCTGTCAGCAGATGTATTATAGAAATTGGCTGGAAATGATACATGCAAAGATAAAATGTTGAAGAACCTACAGGTAAATTAGGAAAGGTAGTTGGCAGGAACTGTTGTATAGAAAGAGGTGAAATGCTAAAGAGCCCATAGGCAAAGGGGAAGTTGGCTAGAGATATTACACAGAAAAAAACTGACATGTTTAAGAGCCCATGGCCAAATGAGAGAAAAAAATCTCCAAATACTAAGATCACATGTTAAAAGTCCTTAGGCAAACTAGGAATGTTATAAAAATGGATTATGTTGGAAAATTCCTATTCTGCTGTAGATATCACCAAGAAAAAAAAAATCACTGATATTAAAACATAGCCCATTAATAAAATGTGGCTGGGTCAATGATAGTGTAATGATGACCTAGGAATTAGTATACCAACAAGACAAAGAAGGCCACTTCTTACTTATCAAAGGAATGATCCAACATGGCCACATCAGGCAGATCCCCACCCAAAGAGCTCCATATGGAAAGAAATAATCAAAATCAGAGCAAAAATTAATGACTTGAAAACTAAGAAAATAATTTTAATAAATCAATGAAATAAAGAACTGGTTCCTTGAAACAATAAATAAGATTTATAAAGCCCTGGCAGTTTGATCAAGCTAAAAGAAAAAAAAAAGGAAAAGTCTCAAACTGAGCTGGGGAAATGGCTTAGCAGTTAAGGTGTTTACCTGCAAAGCTTAAGGACTCTGGTTCAATTCCCCAGGACCCACATAAACCAGATACACAAGGGGGCACATGCATCTGGAGTTCGTTTACAGTAGATGGAGGCCCTGGTGCACCCATTCTCCCTTTCTCTCTGTATCTTCCTCTCTCTCTCTTTCTCTCTCATGAATAAATAAATAAAATATTTATTAAAAAGAAAAGTCTAAAACTAACAAAAATCGGAAATAAAAGAGCAGAGATCACAATATACATCAGTGGAATTGACTGGAAGAATCATCAGGGCATACTTCCAAAATCTCTACTCTACAAAACTGGATAACCTGGAAGAAATGGGAAAATTCCTAGCCACAAAACCACGTACCAAAAGTAAACTCAGAGCAGATTAATCTCCTAAACAAACCTATCACATCCATGGAGACTGAAAATGTAATCCAAAACCTCCCCAAAAAGAAAGGTCCAGGACCAGGTGATTTCTCAGCCAAATTCTATCACACCTTCATTGAAGAACTGAAACAATTTTTTCTCAAACTGTTTCACATAATCCGAGACTAGGGAATCCTCCCTAACTCCTTTAATGAAGCTAGCATCACCCTAAGACCAAGACCAAAACCAGACAGAGATGCCACAAGAAAAGAAAACTATAGGTCTATATATGTAATGAATTTAGATATAAAGATCCTGAACTAAATCCTCGCAAACCAAATTCAATCACACATCAAAAGCATTATCCATCTTGATCAAGTACGCTTCATCCCAGGGATGCAGGGAAGATTCAAAATAAAGAAATTGGTCAATGTAATACACCACATAAATAAACTTAATCATAAAAACCGCATGATCTCTCAATTGATGGAGATAAGACCTTTGACAAAATACACCACTTCATGATCAAAACACTAGAAAGAATAGGCATGGATGGTTTATATCTCAACACAATAAAGGCTATATATAAAGCACCCAGAGCCCAAATAATAATTAATGGGGAAAGACTCAAGTTCCCTTTGAGATCAGGAACAAGACAGGGGTACCCATTCTCACTACTGCTCTTCAACATAGTACTAGAAGTCCTAGACCAAGCAATAAGACAGGAGAAAGAACTTAAAGGGATTCAAATTGGAAAGAAAGAAGTCAAATTAGCCCTACATGCAGATGACATGATCCTATACTTAAATGACCCAAAAGTTTCCATCTCAAAATTTCTAAAGGTGATTGCTTCCTTCAGTAAAGAGGCAGGATACAAAATCAATGCACAAAAGTCAGTAGCCTTTCTATATGCAAAGTATAAACATACAAAGGAAGAAATCAGTGAAGCTGTCCAATTTTCAATAGCAACAGAAAAATACATACCTTGGAATAATACTAACCAATGATGTGAAAGACCTATATAATGAAAACATAAAAAAAAAATTGAGAAAGAAATTGAGGAGGACTTGAGAAAATGGAATGACATTCCATGCTCCTGGATAGGCAGAATTAATACTGTGAAAAATGGCAATTCTACCAAAAGCAATATACAGATTTAATGCAATATCAATAAAAATGCCAGTATCATTCATCACAGAGATTGAAAAACTGATCTCAAAATTCATATGGAATGGAAGCTGGCCTCAAATATCTAAACATATCCTAAGGGGGGACAGATTCTGGAGGTATCACCATACCTGATCTAAAACTATATTTAAAAATCATAGTAACAAAAATAGCATGGTACAGGCATAAGAACAGGAACATAGACCAATGGAACAGAATTGAAGACTTGGACCTTAGGTCAAATAACTACAGCTACTTGATCTTTGACAAAGGTGACAATAATGCGGACTGCAGAGAGGCAGCATCTTCACCCAGTGATGTTGGGCATACTGGGTGATCATATGTACAAAAATGAAACTAGACCAACTCATCTCTCCATACCCCAAATTCATGTCCAAATGGATTAAAGACCTCATTATAAGACCTGAAGCTCTTCTACTGGAAGAAAAAATAGGTAGCACTCTCCACAATATATATAGGAGTGGGGAAAGACTTCCTGAACAAAACCCCAATAGCCAAGGAAATTACACAATCACTCAAACAATGGGATCTCATGAAGCTAAAACAATTTTTCACAGACAAACACACCATAAGCAGAGCCAATAGATTAACCAGTGAATGGGAGAAAATCTTTTCCAGCTATACCACTGACAAAAGTCTAATACCTAGAATCTACAAAGAACTCCAAAAACTAAACATTAAAAAAAAAAAAAATCAAAAAACTCACTCCAAAAGTGGGGCAGAGAACTGAATAGGGCGTTTTCAGAGGAAAAATTAAAATGGCTAACCAATGTTTAAGAAAATGCTCAACATCCCTAAACATTAGAGAAATGAAAGTTAAAACAACCATGAGATTTCACATTCCTCAGGAAGAATGGCAATCATTATAAAATCTAACAATGACAAATATTAACAAGGATGTGGGGGAAAAGGAACCCTCATACACTGTTGGTGGGACTGTAAACTTGTACGACCACTATGCAAATCAATTTGGAGATTTTTGAAAAGGCTGAGCATAGAGCTACAAACAGACCCAGTTATTCCCTTACTGGGCATTTATCCTAAATGCTCCATGCATCAATTCAGAGACATTTGCTCAATCATGTTTATAGCTGCTCAATTCATTATAGATCAGAACTGGAATCAACCCAGATGCCCATGATTGGATGAATGGATAACAAAGTTATGGTACATTTACAAAATGGAATTTTATTCAGCAGTAAAAATATACAATTAAATCTGTAGAAAAATGGACAGACTTGCAACAGATCATACTCAACAAACTCACACAATCACAGAAAGACAAACACTGCATGGTCTCACTTATCTACAGTTCTTAACCTGGACTTGTTCAAGATACTGTCATATCTGATAGGCAACTCAAGGCCCAAAAAATAGGGATGGAAGGGTTTTTTTTTGGGGGAAGGGGGAGGGAAAGGGGAGGCAAAGCAAATACAAAATTAAATACAAATTGAACTGATAATATAAAACCTTTATCCTTGGAAATAACCTAAAAGATATAAACTTCAAAAGGAGTAAGGGGGGAGCACATGAAAAGTAGGGTTTTGGCAGGGGTGGGATGAAGCCTAAGCTTAAAAAATAAAGGTATCACTCTCTGACTTGTAACTCCCAGTACCAGAGATTGGTTGCTAACCACATTGAGCTGTTGATGTGAGAGACCTATGAGAACCCCTAAACAAGAAATGCTTCTGTCAAAGCACTTGATTACCCACCTGAGGCAAAAGCTAAGACTCTATTTTATTGAAGATGTTATATGCTACTGATGCAGAGTACAGAGAGACCTGGCTGGAGTTCAGATGAAAGCTGGTTCCCAGACAGCGTGTCTAGTGCTAGAAAGCACTACATGAGCTACTGGGGGAAAATGGCCAACAACTGTCTGAGCAACCAGAGGTCTAAGCTACTCAGAAGCAAACACCTGAAGCGATGTAAACACCAGTGCAATAGTGGCACAAAGCTTTGGTGGGTAAACAGCCGCTTTCTCATAGGCTGAGATCCACTCACTGTAAAGGACTCATATCTGCAATTGGGAAGCAGATCAGAATCCTATGGAGAGAAAGATTATGTTCTCCAGTGTCAAGTTCTCACTAGTCTTTGGCTAAAAGAGGGGTTACCCACATCAAATTCTCCCTAAATTAATAATGCTTATTAAATAAAGCCATTTAAGCTATGCTGATTTCACTCTCAGTTGGAGAATCTGTTCTTCCTTTTCAGACGGTAGTGAGATCAGAGGAGATAAACTGCCCCTCACACTTCAGCAAAGCCACAGCTGAAACCATAGAGGAATTGGGGAGACAAGGAAGAGTGCTGCTTCCATGCTGAACCTGATAATCAGCGCCAGGGTGTACGAGACAGTCCCTGGAGATACTCAACACCCACCAAAGCAGAGATCCAGAGGCTCCTAAGAGCTCATCACTGAAGTAGACTTAAAACTCACCCACCATGGCTCAGGGAATTTTGTGGAAGAGGGGGTGGAAAGACTGTAAGAGCACAGGTTGAGACATCATGCCCAGAGACATTCCCCCCAACAAAAAGAATAACTGACTTCTGCTCCCACAACCCATAAACTTCAACCCCCATGGGGAGTACCTGCAACCCCACTGAGGAGCATCCCCTAGGGAATGGGGGCAGTGAGGAGGGAAAAGAGAGTACCAACACATGATGGGTCCATATGAAACATCTTGTTGATAATAAATAATAATAATAAATATTTAAAAAAATCACATGTTTTCACATGTTGGATGATGTGAGAGAAAGTTTCCAAGAGTTTCTTAGATAGGATTCAAAAGACCATTGGTCTTCCAGCTTGAATCTAGATATGATTTGGGAAACATAAGATACCAAAAATGAGAGAAAAACATGCCCTTCTCTTTTATATTCTTGGTAGTATATGTAGTATTTAGTAACTCCCAATTATATGAGATTCTACCTTTCTCAAGTTGATTAGTTTTTGATACAGATTTTTACTGAGCATTTGTGCTGCTTCAGAATAACAATTTAACGCCACCTGATGCATGGCATGTCTCTGTGTGGCTACAGACACAGAGCATTTGAATCAAGGAACTTCCATTCCCACCTCCCAGGGAATGCCAGGTAATGCTGAGCAAACACTTCACTTCGAGGGGTGCATTTCCATGGAACCTAGAGCTATCTGGTAGCAGAAAACTCACAGTACACATCTTTTAAAAAGTAAATATATTTGTACTCAAATAAATTGACATTGGTTCTGAGCTCCATTTTCTAAGTATGCTCAGTTATGAATGCAAGAAATATCCCCAAATCCCATTTATTTTGAAAACAAATAAATGAGATATTCTAATGTTTGTATTTATAAACCTATACCTCTTTGAAAATTCTAATATCTATTGCATTGCACTGCAGTTTGTTTAAATTGCTTACAAGACATCACACAAAGTCAAGATGTTATTAAATTTGAACACTGAAAATCTCAACTATTTACCAAAATGGATAAGAATTCTGCAACAATAAGCAGATGACAAGTTCAAATATGAAAATAGGAAGAATAATATTTAAGAATGAGGGGAAGTTTGAGTCAAGATAGAAAACCATTACTTTCACAGCAGAGGTATACAAGACACATCATTGATTCAACATATAGAGTTGAATGACTTTATAAGACGGTAGGATATAGCTTGGCTACCAGGAGGGGACAGAATATGAGGCTATAAGAGGCAAGAACATCGCAAGGTAAGAGAAAAGGAGAGAACAGGAACAACCAAAATTACTTTAAGCATGCATAAACAATTGTTATAAATAATTTCTCTTTTCCTCGAGAAATAAGCCCGATATATACTAATGACTACACTGTGAGCAGTGAAGATTAGGGGTCAGAAATGGCCCCACCTCATCATGTGAGCCTGTGCTGTCTCAGCAGAAGTGAAGGAGGATGGGGGCCCTGTACTTTGTACTCTTCCTGTGCCACAGTGGACATGGGACTTCCGGAAGTCTGCCAGAGCAAAGACGGGAAAATGAAAGTTGTTCTGTGATCAGTGGGGGAGGGGGAGCACAACACACAACAAAGGCCACCACTCCCCACAAGCTCTCTTGCTCAGTTTTTTTCCCATTAGCCTGATCCAGCCCTGTTACTTAACCAGAGACTTAGACTGTGGGAAGGCCTAAAAATTTGCTGCCTTTAGAGCCAAGGAGTGAAGGCAAGCAGATTTACTGGACATTAAGCCCCTGGCTCTTTATAATAGAGTCTGTGATGCACATGCCATTCTCCCCTGGAGGACTCACTAGCCTAAATTTCTTCCCTTTCATGGACTGAAGCCACACATTAGTGGCTTCATGATGATTTTCTGTAAGGACTTTAACGCACTATAGTATCCATTTCATATGTCTTTAACTAAAGGCACTTTCAAATAAGTGTGTTTAAGGTTAACCAATTGTTTTGACAACTGTAGGGCAAGGCTTCCAATAGATGGCATTAAATTTGGGTTCTGTCTAACTATCAGAATTGGGTTTTGAAAGTGCACATAGTGTTTGAGTCTGCTTCTGCAGAGCTTTCATGCTAAGTGGCTTATTAATTCCTCTACTGTGGACACAGGGGTCAGATCACCTCTTGGTTCATACGCTCATTATAGTGGTATCCTCCAGCAGTACCACAGCTAATTTCCTGGGCTTATCTATCTGCTCACTGCAGGAGGTTTTGTGAAAGATGCCATTTCTTTAGAAAATGTGGCATTTATAAATATATTCATTTCTAGGCTCCAGTGAATGTGTTTCAAGGAAAAAGATAAAAATCAACTCTAAGGAAAAGGCATATTATTCCACGCTTACAGTACTTCCAAGGACAGCTATGCTAACATTACCAACAGAGTAAGCCTCCTGAAAATGCACCTGAGAGGCACTTCAAAACCAAAGAAACAGCTGGAAATCTGGGTGAGGGTCTCTAGAAAGAACTATCATTCCTGTTCTCCAAACTCTGTTGGGGCATCATTGACAATGGCCTCTGTAGTTGTATGAAATGTTCTGCTACTTCATTCACAACCACCAAGACAGGCACACTGTGAGGTCAATTCCTTTCTTTAGCTGGGTTGATCTCTTAGCAGAACCAAGGCTGCTTGTGCTTAGGCCAAGACTGATGTTATCTGCATTTATTTTAAACTTTTGTCAGGCTACAGAACAATACGATATCATTAAATCATAATCTGTTTGTCATTTACTAGAAATAAAAATGATAATGATAACTGTGCTGATAAGGGGAAGTTACTACAAGATGAATAAGTTTTGTAGACTGAACAGTCAAGTGTCCTGTGGAAAAATACTCAAGAGAAACAATTTAACCTTGGAAAACTTTTATTTCAGAGGTTTCAATCCATGACTCCTGGCTCAGTTTCCGGGCCAAGACAAGGTATTGAGACAGAAGGGACTGGATGACCAAAGTTATTTACCCCATGGTAGCTGGGAAGCAGAAAGACAGGAGGGGTCGGGGATAAGACATACTTCAAAGGTATGACCCTGCTAATCTACAGCATCCAGAAAGACTTCACTTTCCACCAAGAGCATCAAATTATGAATTCACTCATTGATCAAGTGAGAGAACTGTTGATTCAACTAACTTTCTGTAATTGTATCTACTAGTTGAAGACCAAGCCTTTAACACATGGATCTTTGGGGTAAAGGAGCTTTATAAACAAACCACAAGAAAACTTAACACCTCCCCCAATGTGACGGTGTTAGCATTAGATTGATTCAAGCCAATATGGTCCTCAGCATAGATTTAGTGGCCTTATAATAAAAACTGAATTTCAATCTCCCCTCTCTGCTGCCCTCCTCCCTTTGTTCCTGACACAGGGAAGGAAGTCCAATGCAAGCCAGAAATTGAGCCTTCAGGAATGTAATACGTCACCATCTCAATCTTGGAATTCTTTATTTCCAGAACTGTCAGGAATAGACTTCTGTTTACAACCATCAATGGTAACTTGTGACAGCAGTCCATGAAGACTAAGGCAGAAGAGAAACCCAGGCCTTCCTTTCTCAGTGGAGATCAGCTGATTTTTACAGACTTTCTTCATAATCACTCCTCACACTTTCTCAGAAGAAGAGAATAGTGCACTGTCTATTGGTGATTTTGGAAAGGGCTGCTAAGCAGATGAATTAGAAATAATTTAAGCTCTTTTATTTTTTTTTCAGAGTTTGTTACTCTCAGAAGAAATGTATTTATCCTTCTTAACCTTATAGCAAAATACCACTTTTTTTTTAAGATTCATTTTTTATTTTTTTTAGAGAGAGACACAGAGAGAGAAAGAGAGAGAGAGAGAGAGAGAGAGGGAGGGAGTGGAAGACAGATAGAGATGGGCACTCCAGCAGCCTCTCAGCTACTGAGAACGCAATCCAGATGTGTGCGCCCCTTGTGGTCAAGTGTGGCATTGCGCCCTTGTGTCACTTTGCATCTGGCTAAACGTGGGACCTGGATATTGGAACCGCTGGAGATTGGAACCAGTGTTCTTAGGCTTAGGAGGCAGGCGCCTTAACCTCTAAGCCATCTCTCCAGCCCTGACGCAAAAGACCACTTTTGAGGAGGATTCTGTGCAATCCAGATTACCAAGCAAAGAATCAAATGAGTTTGAGAATAAGATATTACCATACTTACATACCTGTGGCTCGGAAGAAACATTGTCATTCAGTTTATATTATGAAAATTCAGATCTCCATCTGATCTTTATGCTTATCTTGTAATTAATTCTGAACTATTTGGGGAACCACGGATGTTGTCTGTGAATCCCAGAAGACTAGTAATGACATTAAAATCTCACTGTATTCTGGATATTATGCCCCAAACTCAAAAACACAGTGGATATGTTTCCAGACTACAGAGACAAAATATATGTGTTCAGATCTCACTTGTCATTCGCTTTATAATTTGGAAGGAGCACCTTAACGTCCTGGTTCCTTTATACTTGAAAATAATAATTACACCAGTTTTTCCACAAAAACATATTGTGCAGATTCATTGTATTATAAGTAAAAGGTTTAGAAAAATGCCCATAATTCATGATGTGCTTGTCAAGTGTTAGCAATAGCTTAACTTTACTTAAAGACGGGAAAAACTGAGACTCAGAAAGTTAGATGTACTCTTTCAGGAAGTTCTGATAGTAAGTTATTGCACGGGGATTTGCACCCAGCTATAGCTAGCTATATTTTTCCACAGAGAGGTTGTTCTTCAGGACTTAAAGTAAAAGGGAGAGAGGAAGCTGCAATTCATCCATCCTTCTCATTTGTCCATAAGAAGAATGAAAGCACGTCACCTCGACGGGAACATCTTGTTCTCTGTCATGAACGATGTCCTCTCTTACCACCTCCACTCAGTACAATATCCACAACGAACTTTGACAGTTGCTTACTTCAAAGTTCACTATGAAGTTTTCTCTAGGATACCAGTGAAAAAATTGTAAAAGGAAATTCGTATTCTTTCTTCTTTCCAATCCTCTCAATATAATAAAAAGCATAATAGTATTGTTTATATTTTGAAGTATTTAACAGTGACTTTGCTATTTTTTTTTTTTTTTTTTTTTTTTTTTTTTTGGTTTTGCAAGGTAGGGTCTCACTCTGGTCCAGGCTGACCTGGAATTCACTATGTAGTCTCAGGGTGGCCTCCAACTCTCGGCGATCCTCCTACCTCTGCCTCCCGAGTGCTGGGATTAAAGGTGTGTGCCATCATGCCCGGCTATGACTTTGCTAATATTTTTTAAACAGTATAGTAAGTAATTGAAAATAGTCCTTGGTTGATTCATTTGTTGATACTGAGCCCAGGTAGAGTCAGATTCTGTGGCCATCAGAACATCTTTCATTACTTCTTGGAAGCACGTTTTCCCAGTTTAAGGCCACAGAAATTTATAATGAAGAAAACTGTCATAGGAAAATTAAAAAATTCTTGTCACAGAGGCATGCCTTCTCTCACTGCATACTAACTGTTTATACCTGGATCACAATAGATGGCTCCAGTTTCCTCCTTATCAACTTACTAGACAGTAGACTCAGAAGAATTGTAATGGCTTAGTGGTTCAGACACCTGATTGCAAAGCCAACGGACCCAGGTTTGATTCCCCAGGACATGAAGCCAGATGCACAAGGTGGCATATGCATCTGGAGTTCATTTGCAGCGGTTAAAGGCCCTGCTGTGCTCCTTTTCCCCCTCTAATAAATATAAATGTAAAATATTATTGTTAAAACTATAGAAAGTTGGATAATGACCAGTAGATATTTTGTCATAGATCAGTCTCATAAGGGAGAATGTAGGACCCCTTGTATCTGAAAAGAAATGTAAAGAACTGGGGGGCTGGGCATAGGCAGCGTGATCAAATGAACTCAAAGAGCAGAACTGTGCATCAGCAATCCTGCTGGACCATCTGCTAGCTTGAGCTATTTCTGAGTAGAACTTGACGAATTTTTCATGATTTTATTTTGTTCTGGTGTGAGTTTTTGCCAGCTCGCTGATCAGCTCATATTAAGGACCTTTCGTTTTCATGGTGACACGGCACTACCAGGAATTTCTATGTACCTCCTCTCAAAAAGGGAGAAAGGTGGGGCTGGGAGATGGCTTAGTGGTTAAGGCACTTGCCTGCAAAGCCAAAGGACCTTGGTTCGATTCCCCAGGACCCACATAAGCCAGATGCACAAGATGGCACATGCATCTGGAGTTCATTTGCAGCCATTCCCTTTCTCTCTCTCTTTCTACGTGTGTCTTTCTCTCAAATAAATTTTTTTTTTAAAAAAAGGAGAAAGGAGCCCACAAAGTTGTTGTGTTCAGAATGATCTTGAAAGACAGCAGCAGCTGTCCTAGTGCCAGGCTGGGTAAAAGCCCGCATCTGTGTCTCTGAGGCTGAAAGTAGGAGGCTGTCACCTGGAGTAGGCAGGCAGGTTGTTCAAGGTTATTGAATATGCCTGTATCTGACACTAACTTTTGACTATTATTTATCCCTACCTGAATGATAAGGACTTCTTAATTAGTGCCTGAGAAAGTAATGAAGATTTAACTGACAGAAGAAGTGTTCATAGTTTTGCTATAATGAAGTCAGTCGTATAATGGAGCATAAACCAATTTATTACTCTACCTAAATACACCCTAGTAAATTACAATAGACACTTCTGAATTTCACTCACCCTCACTAGAAATGGGGCAGGACATCCACAGGCAGAAGTAATATGAAATTTCTCTGATACATCCTCAGTTTGAGCTTATGTATGCCTCTTAATGAAGTTCATACAAGGATAATACAAGATGAGATCACTAAATAACAATAGATTGTCATTCTTGCGTATAATACTTAAAGAGATATAGTGGACAATCATGTAGCCTGGTAATATTTGAAAACTTATGAAAGATTATAAGCCATGCTTGTGAAGGAAGCAGGCAAGAGGAAAATCATTAATGAATCCAATAAGCAAATATTTTGAAAAAGAGAAAAGTTAAAGAAAGTAAAAACAGGGCTGGAGAGATGGCTTAGCAGTTAAGGCTCTTGCCTGCAAAGCTGCAGGAACCTGGTTCGATTCTCCAGGACCCACATAAACCAGATGCACAAGGGGGCACATGCATCTGGAGTTCATTTGCAGTGGCTAGAGGCCCTGGCACACCCGTTCTCTCTCTGTCTTTCTCTCCCTCTGCCTCTTTCTCTCTCTCAAATAAATAAATAAAATATTAAAAATAAAATATTTTTTTAAATAAAGAAAGTAAAAATATCGAAGGTTTTGTTCTTCTTTCAATGCTATGCAGTCTTACTTTCCCAAAACAAAATTCTCTTCTCTGATTTTCTTGACAAAAGGCAAATTATCTCTGTCAGAGCTTACACATTCTATTTATCATCCTCAGCCCTCTGGTGCCCAGGAATATGATATAAGTTTCACCTTCGCAGCTTCAGGATTGATGGGGAGAGGAGGGTACAGCATCTTCAGTGAGCTTTTTGTTTGTTTGTTTGTTTGTTTGTTTGTTTGTTTGTTTGTTTTGGTTTTTTGAGGTAGGGTCTCGCTCTAGCTCAGGCTGACCTGGAATTCACTATGTAGTCTCAGGGTGGCCTCAAAGTCATGGCAATCCTCCTACCTCTGCCTCCCGAGTGCTGGGATTAAACTCTTGTGCTACCACGCCCGGCTTCAGTGAGCTTCTTTATGAGGCAATGTTTATGTAAGAAAAAGGCAACTGTGGGGTTGGTGAGCACATAGCCTTTCTTTATTCTTCAACTAATTTGAATAAACTTTATTACAGGAATAGCAAATATTAAGTATCATAAAGCTAATAAGAATTGTCTTGGCCATCCCACTAAATTATCCTATCTCCCTTTTCCTCTTATTGATTGCATTAGCTTTCTATGTTACCCTATGTTCTTATCAATATCACAATGCAGACTGCCTATCAAAATTGTATTAACCCATTCGTACTTTCCTACTAATATGGTAGTGTGATAGCTATCTAAATATATTATGAATTCTATGTAGGGAAATACTTATATCACATTTTGTTTGTACGTTCAAATGCAAAGGTCATTTTTGAGCATATAAACATCTTATTAAAAGAGAAAGCTGGGGGCTGGAGAGATGGCTTAGCGGTTAAGGCGCCTGCCTGCTAAGCCTAAGAACCCGGTTCCAGTCTCCTGGTCCCACGTTTAGCCAGATGCAAAGTGATGCAAGGGCGCAATGCAGCACTTGCCCACAAGGGGGCGCGCGCATCTGGATTTCGTTCACAGCAGCTGAGAGACTGCTGGCGCTCCCATTCTCTATCTGTCTCCCTCTCCCTCTCTCTCCATCTGTCTCTCTTTGTTCCTCTCTCCAAATAAAATGAAATGAAATGAAATGAAATGAAATGAAATGAAATGAAATGAAATGAAATGAAATAAAAATTAAAATTAAAAAAAGTGTAAGCATGGTGGCACATACCTTTAATCCCAGCACTCAGGAGGCAGAGGTAGGAGGACCACCTTGAATTCTAGGCCATCTTGAGACTACATAGTGAATTCTATGTCAGCCTGGTCTAGAGTGAGACCCTACCTCAAAAACAAATACAAAACAACAACAAAAAAAAGACTACGTTGGTTACGTGATATGTGTTCAGAAATCTGCTTATGGGATTACAATACATCTGCCTTGCTAAGGATTGTTTTTCTCATGCTAGGTTTATTGATGGGAACTGACACACATCTTCACAGTTGAATCTGCACCTATTCTAATGATGTTTCTAATAGGAAAGTTTTCAATTTTAGATCTTGAAGGAACCTTACTGATTTCCCAGACTAGTTATCTCAGTTTTCTCTTTTCCCTATGAAGTGGCTGTGGGTCAGAGATTTTTCAGTGACTTGATCAAGACTGCAAATTATTATTAGCAGATTCGGCATTTTCACTGAGGCCAATTAAGTCTTCTCATTCATATGGAGCTCTCTATGGTTGTTTAATAGTATGTGCCTTACACTCTTGTTAATTTTTGAAATTTAGAAATTTAAACTTTTTGTTAAAATGAAATTAACCATAAATACTTTTTATAAAGTGTATGTATTGTGGATGGTGGGGGCGGTGTGTGTGTTACAGATGTGTGTGGGCACATGTGTGTTTACTTTCATTTGCACGTGGAAGCCAGTGATTGATGTTGGGTGTCTCGTTTTGGTTGCTCTTCACCTTATTAAGATAGGATGTTCACCAATTTAGCTAGTCTAGCTTGACAGTTTGTCCCAGGAATTCCCTATTTCTGCCTCCCAAACACTGGAATCGCAGGCTCTGCCATGTCTGGCCCACAGGCAAGCATCTTACCTACTGAACCATCTCTTCAGCCCCAAGCATAAGTTCTAAACAGTCACATTGTTCAGAAATCATCAACATTAAAAAGGTGTTGCTGGGCTGGAGAGATGGCTTAGCGGTTAAGGCGCCTGCCTGCTAAGCCTAAGAATGCCAGTTGCAATCTTCAAGCCCCACGTTTAGCCAGATGCAAAGTGATACAAGGGCGCAATGCTGCACTTGTCCACAAGGGGGCGCATGCATCTGGAGTGCATTTGTAGCGGCTAAGAGGCTGCTGACATGCCCATTCTCTCTATCTGTCCTCCTCTCCCTCTCTTTCTGTCTCTCTCAAAAAAAAAAATGTATTGCTTCAGTATTTCCCTGGTAAATTATACTTTATGTTTTCTCAGCTGAATTTTTTTCTCATTTGTATGGTTTTTAATTTTGACGAATTTCAGAAAGTTTGATGATATTGAGGGGCCCAACGATATATTTTAAATGTATATTTTCCAGTATTGTTATTTTATACATGTATATAATATATTCTGATCTTATTTCCAATCACTTTCCGTTATCACTCTTTATCCCAATTAACACCCTTCTCTACTGTTACTTTCATGTCCTTTTTTAACCTATTTGTGTTAAATTAAGGTCACTTGCATGGTCTTGGGTTGAAGGTTATTTATAGTGGAATGGACAACTTAACAGTGGTTACACCCCTGAGGAAACTGACTTTCCCTCTCCCAGACACCATTAGCTCTTCTCAAAGATCTTGGGTCTCATGTATCCTTCTCCCATCAGTGGTAAGGTACAGCTTCAGGCTTGTGCTGGAAACCACAGGTGCTATGAGTTTGTGAATGTAATGGCCTTATCATGTCCAGAAGACAGTATTTAGCAGCCGTCTTCCCTATCCTCCCCTCTTGCCCTTACGCTGCTTGAATGTCATCTTCTACGAGGTTTCCTGAGCCTGGAGGGAGTGACTTAGATGTCCTAGATGAAGCTGAGCATGCACCAGTCCAGTCATCTGTTCTCAATGGTTGTATCAGCCATGCTTCTCTGCATTAATGACTGCCCAGTGTACTAAGAAACTTCCAAGAACTAGGTTTTTTTTTTTTTTGGTTTTGCAAGGTAGGGTCTCACCCTGGTCCAGGCTGACTTGGAATTAACTATGTAGTCTCAGGGTGGCCTCGAACTCTCGGCGATCCTCCTACCTCTGCCTCCCAAGTGCTGGGATTACAGGCGTGCACCACCACACCTGGCGGTTTAAGACCGAGGTTTTAAGCAGTGTTAATCATTGGGAGCAAATGTGCACAATTTCAAGACACTTTGACATGCTGTCAAATATTTAGCATAACAACAGTAGTGGTAGTTCCCCCTAAAGTCTATGTCCCTAAGCTTTCAGGCCCTAGGTTATTTTTGTTTAATTTTTATTTATTTGATAGAGAGATAGGCAGGAAGAGAGAGAGAAGTGTGTGTGTGTGTGTGTGTGTGTGTGTGTGTGTGTGTGTGTGTGTGTGTGTGTGTGTGTCTTCATGCCAGGGCCTACTGGACAAACCTTCCTACTGCAGACAAACCACCGATGCATGTGCCACATCAAGCCTATGATTTTACCTGGATTCTCCTGGCTGGCAAACTCGGGCTGGCAGGCTTTGAAAGAAAGCACCTTTACTTGCTCAGCTATCTTCCCAGTCCTGTAATTTATTTTTGACAGAAGTACTACATAAAACTATTCAAATAATATAAAGCTATATACATGTATCTAATGTAAAAACCCCAAATATTTTATAGATACAAGAACCATTCTCACCTAGTTAACACAGAGAAACTTTGACCTTTATCCATCGTGTCATTTCACACTGAGCTTCAAAAACATGTCACAGTAACTGCAGGGCGGTGGGAACTTGGATCAAAAGTCATTACCCCAGGGAGGTTTACTTGCTCATGTTTTCAGTGTGATTGTTCCCAGTCCTGTTTAGTCTGCTATTTTATAGAAAAGTGACGCTAAGCCCAAGCTCAGCATGTAGCCATAAAACTCTGCTGCAAATATGGATGGCTATATGTAGGGTATCTAAGGACAGAAAGAATGAGATTGCATTGAACAAAAAAATTCTCAGGTTTAAAAAAAGTTCATTCAAATTTGTCACTGAAATATTTTATTGTAATATATTTTTTTTCTAAAATATTTTACTATAGGCTGGCATTTAATACTGTATGTCTCAGCCCAATCATGTCAGGCTGTAACTGCAGGGTCAAGAGTTTGAGACCATCCCGGCCTACACAGCAAGTTCCAGCTATCCCAGACAACACAGGAGACCCTGACTCTAAATTCAACCCAAACATAACAAAAATTCTAATAAAAAGAACCATTGCACAACTTCTAGTTTTTATTGAATGCACCATCACCTTATATACCATCATATAACAGAATTTAAAATTAAATCATTAACTCATTATATCTTAAAGCAATTAGTTTTTATTTTCCTTATTTAAAGAAGTGGTGTCTGGGCTGGAGAGATGGCTTAGCGGTTAAGGTGCCTGCCCCCTAAGCCTAAGAACGCTGGTTCCAATCTCCAGAGAAAGCCAGATGCAAAGTGATGCAACAAAATGCAATTCCCAAAGGGGGCACACATCTGGATTTCGTTCACAGCTGCTGAGAGACTGCTGGCGAGCCCATCTATCTCCGTCTCCCTCTCTGTCTATCTCTGTCTCTCTTTCCAAAAATAAATAAAAATAAATTTAAAAAATTAAAAAGTGGTGTCACATGACCCAAGCTGGCCTCAGAGTCATGAATCCAGGATGGTCTTGGATTTCTGGTCTTCCTGTCTCCAACTCCTGGTGGCAAGATCTGACAGGGCTTTTTGCATGCTAGCCAACGATTCTGCCCACTGAGTTACAGTTTCAGATCCTTGATTTCATTAGTCTGAATGGTTAACATCTACCTTCCTTAAAGCTCCTTTACGTTTTTGTAGAAACTGGTCTAAATATTTTAAGCAATAACCAAATCTTTCTTTCCTGTTCATCTTTTTCTTGAACTATAGAAATATACATAAGCCCGCATATGAGTAATAAGGAGGCAATAGTGTAAACTGTATCACAAAATTCCCACATGCTCTGGCATTAGTCAGTGTAAGAAATTGGTAATAAAATATAATAAAAACTAAATCAGTTTGTAATTATGTGAATATTATATATTCTGCAGATTTGAGGACCAAAATACTTAACCATGAAACAGACTATTCATTTTAGGTCAATGAGAATTTTTATATCTCATAGTAAAGGCACCTGTTTTTATACAACATTTAGAATATGAAATAAAAACCTATGTTCTGTAAACCTTCTGTGACTAATTCCTCTTGTGTACTAATAATTTAACTTTATTCTGGAGACACTTTGTTAACTTGATCTCATACTAACCACCAGACCAGAGAGAAAGGATGCATATCAGATTATTAAAAACCATACATGTTAAAGTACAATCAATTCTTTATATTTTTTCATACCACCATTGTTTTTAAAATAACTACTCCTCCTACCAAGAGAAGAAATTTGTAAAACCTATACGTTTAATAAAGTAGTTTATTCTTTAGAGAAATCCAGTAATTATAACTAAATAAATATGATGCTAAAACACACAATTTATTATAAATTGAAACCAGATAATTTCAAAATAAGAATTTTTATAGCCTTTTGTTATTAATGACTACATATTTTACCAGCATAATTTTAAATTCCAAATTCACGGTCATTGATATTTAAAGAGCTGTGACTGTGTCACCAAACAAAGCACATATTTGCTCAATTACCTAGTAAGCTTCAGTGCACAATGACATTCAGTTTAAATCATTATAACCAAGAGCAACCTTCGGTTCCAGCATTCAAGTGTCTTTCATTTGGATTACTTGTCTTCATTGAAGCAACAAAGGCCCTGTATTTATGGAAATATTGCCATGGCAAAGGTCAGGGGTGAATTCCCCAGGAACTGGCTGCTGGGCTACAGCAATAATTGCTTTCCCTCTCTCACTTTTCATTAGGGACCAAAAAGGACAGGCTCATAGGACAGAGTGGCACTAACGAGGTCTGTCTCTACCCTTTATGGAGACACAAGAGATAGATGACTGAGCACAGCAGCAAAGTGACGTGGGTATTATCAAACACCATGCATTCTGCTCCTCATTCTCTGGGTATGTGTGGCCGGGACTCTCAGGTTTGACTTAGCACAGATGGTCTCACTCACTTTCTCCTGACATTTTGGCATTTGGATTTGCTCATGTGACAATTAGATAATTGCTGGTTGAGTAAAAATGCATCCTGAGTAGCTGCTTGATGTGAAAAGCATATTTGGTATTATGGAAGCCATTGAAGAGGAGATATTAAATTCTTTAATGGTCAACAGGCAAAAAGCTACCATACAGTTATTATCTTTGATAAAAAAAGAAATGGCCCACGTAACATTTTTATTTTAAGAAGTTGACTTCCATATTAAAACCTCTGCCTAATTCCTACAGAAAAAAGAAATGGAAGCATCATGTAAATATAACACTCAGGTAAAGGTCTATGAATATTAGAACTATGCACAAAAACAGACAAAGAAGTATTATATAATAAAAGCTTATATATATATATTTTTTTTTTTAAATTAATTTGAGAAATATCTAGCCCTGTTTCCTTTACTTGGCATCACTACACTTAGGTCATCTGAAGTATTAATAATTTAGGTGATGTTTAAGAGATTTGCTCCATTTTCTCTTGCAGTAGTCCCTTAATATAGCTCTAGATGGAACACAGGGCAAAGAAATGGGCTGAAGCCTCACACCACTGCTGGAGGCTGTTGACTGGCCCAGGAAGGTCAGTATGGGTGAGTGCTGGCTGTGAATGGCAGGAAGGTGAGTAACAGGATGAGGCTCTATTAAGACAGAGGTCAAGGAATAAGTTACTTTTTTTTTATTTTTGGAGAGAGACAGAGAGAGAGACAGATAGAGAGATGGAGAGGGAGACAGAGAGAGATGGGCGCGCCAGCAGCCTCTCAGCTGCTGTGAACGAAATCCAGATGTGTGCGCCCCCTTGTGGTCAAGTGCGGCATTGCACCCTTGTGTCACTTTGCATCTGGCTAAACGTGGGACCTGGAGATTGGAACCAGGTTCTTAGGCTTAGGAGGCAGGCGCCTTAACCTCTAAACCATCTCTCCAGCCTGGAATAAATTACTTTTACACCTTCCATAGAGCAGCACACTGTGGGTGGGAATAATCTAGAACACCAGACAGTACCAGGAACAAAAGGGCTGTGACATTGCAAAGGAAAGCAGATGTCTGTTCTCTGGAAAATTTCTGCCACTGTGAAGCACTAGAGGATTCTTTACCTCACAGAGATTCTAACCTTGAACAGTTTGCATTTCTCACCCCACAGAGCTTTCTGTCTGATTCTTGTTCTCATACTTTCCCGGGATGTGCATCTTGAGGACTCTTCTCAACTTTACTCAAAGGTTCTATTGCTAAGAGATTTCCTCCCCAGACTATGGGCATAAGTGTCATTAATAGCCAGAATTCTATAACCTATGGTGCATCACAAAATAGTACACCTTTCTATAAGAAGGGGATGCATGTCATGAACTACTAAGGAATTGCATTCCTCTATGAGTTACTCATCAATTCCCTCATTCAAGATGTTACTCCTTATGACTCCCCAAAATGAAACCTAACTATCTCAACAACCCAGGCCCTGAAAAAAAAGAGGTGTTGCATTCTTTTCAATTGAGATATCCACATAGAATATTAAATTATATATTAAATAGTAAAATAGTAAAGATCAACAAAAACTTACATTTTTTTTTTTTCGTGAGATTAACAGAGTTTCCCTTTGCAAGATTTTTGAACCCATGAGCACAGGCACGGGCTCTGAAATTTGAGACAGAGTAAAAAATCTGTTGTTCTCATGAACTAGCATACACAACTAAAATCAGATCCAGGAGTTCAGACTGATGTGTTTAGATCAATTTTATTATTTTTAGTGGAAGGATAGACATTATTTTTAGAATGAAGTGATAAGGATATTTCTGTCTTCAACCTCCCAGGTGAAAAGTTCACTCCAAACACATGGTAACTGCTTTACCTGCTTCTGGCAGGTAATGGAGGGGCGAGGTCAGGCACTGTTTACATCACAAGCAGTATGGAGAAACTTGGGTATCTGCTGCGTCTCTTGTTCACATCAGCTGATGTGGTGGATCATTAGGTGCAGAAAGACAGTCAGAAAGTTGTCTAAAATTATTAAAAGAGACTTTTAAAAAATATATATACTTTGAGGACCAGAGTATTTTTTTGCTGAGGGATATGTGTCTTCAGTCACTTAAAATAAACAGATACACATCTCCTGTATGTCTGAATGTGTATATGTTTGAAAGAGACTATGCCAAGGCAATGATTGCTAAATTTATTTATTTATTTTTATTTTTTATTTTTTGTTTTTTTGAGGTAGGGTCTTACTCTAGCCCAGGCTGACCTGGAATTCACTCTGTATTCTCAGGGTGGCCTCAAACTCATGGCGATCCTCCTACCTCTGCCTCCCGAGTGCTGGGATTAGAGGCATGCACCACCACGCCCAGCTATGATTGCTAAATTTAATAGATCACTGGAATACAAGTTGATCAGTGAGCAAAGATATGAGTTAACCAGAGTTTCATAAGACATTATCCTTTGATGATTTTACCATAAACTTGTTATTGATGGATAGAGTAATAAATGGAAAATATTATACCCAATTTTAGTTCTCTATTTTCCTCCATATTTCCTTCCCCTCAATTCATAGTTTTAGTAATGAACACTGAGCATCGCTTCCTTTGCACATATAAGAAGCTCCTAAATGACTCGGCTGTCATAGTTTTATCAAGATAGCTTTAGCCAGGTGTGGTGGCGCATGCCTTTAATCCCAGCACTCGGGAGGCAGAGGTAGGAGGATCGCTGAGAGTTCAAGGCCACCCTGAGACTTCATAGTGAATTCCAGGTCAGCCTGAGCCAGAGTGAGACCCTACCTCAAAAAAAAAAAAAAAAAAAAAAAAAAAAAAGATAGCTTTGCATCCCACAAACCCTAATGATTTTCTTCCTGCAGTTTCTTGTGTACTAGGCTTCTGGTCTCACGTTTGTAACCCACTTTTTCCTCAGTGTTCTTGCTGTGATTTAGATTCCTTCCCTCTATGCTACTTCATGAGCGTTTTCGCAACTCTTTCATGTAGTTTTGTCAGTTCTGCTTTTTATCTCCAGAGTCTGCTTTTGTCTCCAAAGAAACTCAAGATTTGATCTACAAGAAAAACGAATGCTTATCAAGAAGCACCTTCCATTAGTTATTTCCATGAAGATCTAGACAAGAGCTGTAGAAAAAAAAAAAAAAAAAAAAAAATAGACATTTTGCATAGAACCACATGGGAGAACGTGAGCTTATTTTTAATGATATTTCCCACCTTAACTTCAGAACTGGAAAACAATCTATAGTTTTTATATACCACAACACCTCAAATATCTAGTCTTCAATCAGGTTAATCAATAAATCCGAGTGGTAATTAACACTTATAAGACAATTGAAATAAAAAGCTATAAAAACTCATGTGGGATTCTGAGCGGGTGGTTGAGTTGGCAAAGTTCTTACCAAGCAAGCATCAGGACTTGAACTCCGACCCCAACATCTGTGGGAAATCTGAGTTGGGCAGTGTTCACCTGTAATCTTTGTACCAGGGAGGCAATTATAGGAATTGTTCTCACCTACTGAATCAGTGAGCTCCAGGTTCATGTGGTCTCCACACACATACAAACACATGTACCTGCACACGTGTCCATGAACTACAAACACACATGTACACCACACTCACACACACACACACACACACAAACTCTTACTGAAGACTGGGGTGAAAGTTAATGAGACAAAACTTGCCTAGCATATATCGAGAGCCTTTGGTTTGGACCCCAGGAATGTAAAAGGAAAATCATGCCCTAAAACACCAAAGTGCTCTTGAAAGTCTTTCACAGGGCTGGAGAGATGGCTTAGCAATTAAACGCTAGCGTGTGAAGCCTAAGGACCCTGGTTTGAGGCTCGATTCCCCAGTACCCACATAAGCCAGATGCACAAGGTGGCACATGTTCGTTTACAGTGGCTGGAGGCCCTGGTGAGCTCATTCTGTCTCTCTCTCTCTGTGTATCTGTTTCTCTCTCTGTTGCTGTCAAATAAATAAATAAAAATAAACAAAAAAATTTAGAAAGTCTTTTTCACTAAAGATAATAAATGTTACTGAGTTTGTGTCAAAAGCTAAAGAACACTTGGGAAAATGGGGCGCAGAATATTTTTTCTTTTAAACAAAATAATTGTTAATCACACAGATACACATGTGTACATTTATTATCATGTTAAAATAAGTCTCAAGATTCTTTTATGTAACCACATTCCTTCCAACACACACACACACACACACACACACACACACACACACTCTGCTTTCTCGGTATTTTCCACATATTGTAGAAATATATTATACCAAACCACCAAGATGTATAACTCTGACCCTTACTGTAAATCGTATTCTCTAGGCTTGTAAAACCAGTCCTGTGGCAGCTACTTCCAAACAGAATCTGCATGTGCTCTTGTGAATTACATGGCCAACATTAGGCCACTTGTGAATTTTCAGTGCTTTCTGCCCATCACCACGGCCATAGTCTTCACCCACGATTCCATTTGCCCCATCAACACGTCTTGTTGTTATTATTGTTGAACATTTACTAAGCTTCTGCTTTCTTACATACTCTTTTTGATGTCTAATTACATATCTTTTTTTCTTAATTGTACATTAGGGAAAACAGAAAATATGAGTCATCTTGTTGCTCATTCTTCAAAGCAGCAGAAAGCATTGAAGGCTATGCTGGAAACTGACACAAAAAGTGACTTTTATGAACTTCCCTCAAAGGCAAAGTGCTGGGAACCACATTAAAATGAAAATGCAAACACATTAAGTATACAGTCTGGCTGACAGCTCGATTTCATTTAAGTAGCTGAGGCTGAAGGAGATTCCACAGAAACATGTTTCTCACTGAAATCCAATATTTATCTATGCTCCAAAAACGCTTTGCTTCAACCCTCATATATCCTGTCTCTGTTAAGTACAGCATCTTTCTCCCTTTCACCCAAGATCAAATCAAAGACCACAGATTCAAATTAGACTGCTAGTGTCTTGTCCCTCAAAAGGTTGTCAAGTCCCATCACTTCTACGAGGTTCAACATTTCTGTCATCTCCTCCTTATCTCTGTTGCCCTATTTTAGCACCACCCTCCCGAAGCTCCAGACTCTGTATAAAGCCTTAGGGTCAATCAAGATGTTCTGTTTTCCATCCCATCCCTGCTTTTCCACATTCATATTCACCTGAAAATGACTGTGACATTGCTTTCATCTAGATTGTTGTTCTTGCTTTTTGCCTGAATATTTAGCTCTCTCTTGACCATTGACCATTTCTCATTGACAGTTCACAGAGCAGGACGAATGCCCTCCATTAAAGAAAACATGCTATGATACCCACACTGGCAGTCCTCCGAATTTCTGTGCATATAATTATAATAGAATCTCTCGCTTTTTCTCCCTAGCCTATCTATCTTGCCTCTCTATCCTTTCTCTTTCTTATCATAGTTATTCATGTATTTTACTGGTATATGATAACACTCTGGAAGGCAGAAACAAAGATTCATTAAACTTTGAATTGTCATCATCCTTTGTAACACGAGTGGATGCTTAAACATTTTAGTTTAAAGAATGAAGAACACACTTTAAGAGACAAATTTGTCCTTGGTGATATCTAAGTAGTAAGTGGATCCAAAACAACAGGGAATGATTCAGCAGAGCCAAGTGATGGGATTTGGCCCTGTTTTACAATTTTGCTATGACCTGGTCACCTTTGTCATAAATGTTCTTGGCTCTGCTTGGAATGGATCAGAAAGATGTAAAATACCTCCGGTTAAAAGGGTCTGGTCTGGTATGAAATTTAAATATGGTAAGATGGCAAAGAACGAAGTTTATTTCTTGTTCCACGAGTCTAGTCAATATGACAGTCTCATTAATGCAGTAAGTTAGCCTGAAACTGCTTTTAAAGTGGAATCTTATTCACTGTGGGCTTTTAACATCAGTATTCAACTAGCCTGTTCACACACTTGCTTCACACCTGATGCAATTCTGAGTCCCTCAGAAATAACCAGTCAATCTAGCAGTGAATTAGTAAAGTAAAAATTTCTTTTAACAGATTTTTGCATTCATTTGCAAGTTCAATGAAAAGTAAAAAATCAATTATAGAAAAGGAATTTAAACCAAAATTGGGAAGGAAGGGAATAATATGAAATGGTGCGCTTTTGATTAAATATCACATAAAAGCAGGAAGAATTTTAAAAGGGAAAGAGAAGTGGGGTGGGAGATAAAGCCTCCTTCTTGGTTATCTAGCATTTCCATCAGAAAGCTCCCAAAGCCTGTGTGAAGAGGAAAAACAGAAAAAGGAAGATTTTCACAAAAAGTGATATTTGTTAAAGGAAATGTACTAAGAAATGACATTTCCAGATGACTTCCTCATATTGAGTAATAAAAATGATATTAAAAATTAAGTAGAACCCTTGGAGATACATGCAGGCCCTTTCTGAGCAAGCAAGAAACCAAAACTCAGGTTTACTTGCAGTGAATAATGCAAGCTGCAGCATAATGAAAACCACAGAAGAGGAAGGAATATGGAAGTCCAGCGATGGTGACAAGCACTAAAACTCCACTGGAAATATGTTTACTACATTAATGTAACAACAATGATTGTTTGGCTTGCTTTTAATTCAGAGAAAAAGAACCATGGACTTTTTTTTATTTTTATTTTTTGGTTTTTCGAGATAGGGTCTCACTCTAGCCCAGGCTGACCTGGAATTCACTATGTAGTCTCAGGGTGGCCTTGAACTCACGGCGATCCTCCTACCTCTGCCTCCCAAGTGCTGGGATTAAAGGCATGCGCCACTATGCCCAGCTCAGAACCATGGACTTAAAAAAAATTTTTTTTCTTGCGTGTCAAACAATGAGAGAGAGAGAGAGAGAGAAACCTGTAAAAGAACTCACAAAACCAAAAGAAAAGAAGTAAGAACTGCAGACCAGTGAGTTATCATCTCCTGAAAGGACTGAGGCAACATAAGGTCAAATAGATTTCAATCAAGGTCATGAAATACATTGTTTCTCCCTCAAAAAACCATTTGTTGGGGATCTAGCCCCCACTGTGATTACATCTGTTGGGGATCTAGCCCCAGTGTAATGACATTTGGAGCCAGCGCCTGGAAATGATAAAAATTAAATGACACTGGGCTTTGTCCTTAAACCCTAGCTCTAAATTCAGTCACAGTTGTGACCGTCATGGTTAAAGTTGGTGGCTCTGAAGGGTATTGGGCAACTTGACTGGGCTAAAAGCTATCAAGGTAGGAGAGAAATCATTATTTCTGTGAAAGTGTTTCCCGTAGACACTGGCTGAATTGAGGAAGTATAAAGCTGATAACCTATCCCAGTGTGAATGGACATCATCCTACCCAGTAAGACTAAGCACTGACAAAGAGTGAGTGATCTTTTTCTGTTTGGCTGGGAGGGCCATCTCTCCTGGTTCTAGCAGATGCAGGTCAGGGCTTACTAACCCCTCCCCTCTGCTCTCAGGCCTTTGTCCTGGGCTTGGGAGCATTTTCAGATTAAATAGAATTTTCTCCCAGCTCTTCCTGTTCTCTATATTGTGTGTGTGTGTGTGTGTGTGTGTGTGTGTGTGTGTGTGTGTGTGTGTGTGTGTGCGCGCTGCTCTCACGCACTCACATACACATGCACACGTATATTTGGGTGTCTGGGTATTTATGTACATGCATGGTGTTGTTCTGTTTCTATGGAGAAACATG